>VOQK01011635.1:3876-18621 GCA_015052645.1 Benitochromis conjunctus
AATTTTGTGTGTGTCCTTTCAGAGCAAACCCCCCCAAGCATGATTGTGGTATGGATTAAGGTGTCATGTTTGGATACATTGATGTGTGTGTGTGTGTGTGTGTGTGCGCGTGTGCGCGTGTGTGTGTGTGTGTGTGTGTGTGTGTGTGTGTGTGTGTGTGTGGTCTTTCAAATCTCCAACTACATAAATTTGTAAAATAGCAGCCGTTGTGGATTCAATGATATTGATATGTGAATTTAATGTTTACAGGCTTGTGTCACTAAATATGTGCCATGTTTACTGCACTGCACATGAGCTGCTACTTTCCTTCCCCTCAGTTAGTGTGTCAATCCTGTATTGCATAACTATCTGGAATGTGCCAGCTCTAATTAACCAGGTCAAATTCCTGCATCTGCTGTATCCTACTCAGCAAATTAAAAGCCCTCTCTTGCTTCTACTCGGGGATGAAATCCAGTGCATTTCTCTTTCCCGTTAGAGCGGTATGCCTGCTGTTGCTGCTACTGTTTACATGCTATATTTTTATCTTTTCAGATGTATTTCACAAGTGTGATCTACAAAACAGGCTTTAAAACAGGCTTTTGAAAAACAGATTTTATGATTGGAAAAACCAGCACTGTGGTACGGTGGTTAGCAGTGTTGCCTCAGAGCAAGAAGATCCTTGGTGTAAATGCAGGCTCGGGCCTTTCTGTGTGGAGGATGCATATTCACTCAATGCTTGCATGAGTTTCCTTTGGGTAGTTTCTCCCCACAGTCCAGAAAACAGACTTGGCTGAGCTTAACTGGTGATTCTAAATTGGCTGTAGGTGTGCCAGAGCACGGACAATAAAATGATACAGACAATGACTATTGCAAAGAGGACTTACACACACACACACACACACACACACACACACCAAATAATCCAATGTTGGGTATTATTCTGTGTTCCATGCTTGCAAACCTACTAGAGAACAGCTGCTAACGAAGCCAACTCTGTTTTCCTTAATTCAGGACCATGGACAGCTACACTACGAAGCAATAGAAGTAACACAATGCCACCATAACTGCTCCATTGCACTCCACTGTGGTCCTTTTGGATTAATTTAAGACAGTAAGTCAGTATTTAAGTCAGTACCACCAATGTACCGTGCGTGCGTGCGTGCGTGCGTGCGCGTGTGATCTCCTGACCTTATCTATGCTTTTGATCTTTCTTTTTATATATGATAAGAATCATATTTAGATATTGTACACACTTTAAACACCAGTGATTACTGTGTAATACAACATTATGTAATTGTTTGATTAAAACTTGTTACATGGTTCTTACTAACCTGATTTCCCAAATCTGACATTATGTGTGTGATAATCTGGTTAGTGCGCAGAAAGATGGGAAGTAGCCCGCAGGAGTCTGATTTAAATCAGAAAATAAAGAAGTGAAATGAGGGGTTTTCACTGTGTTTTCCTCAGTTTATTTCATTGATAAATCTTCTTAAAATAATTTACTTCAGGCTCTTTTTCTACTTCTATGTTACTATTAATATATGAAGCACTTCAAATCCATTTCACTCAAATATTGAGCCATTGTAAATTTAATACTGTAATTCATCACAGTGACAAGTGTTCCAAGTCGACTACTCGGGTTTTATTGCCTCTAATTTCCAGCTCCATGAAAGATAACTTGCTCGGTTCAGATCTGGTGCTAATCAAATTATTAGTCTTGCTGTAAGCATACTGAATGTTAAACCAATCAACATGGTGATTACAATCATTTGCATGGTTTCTGTTCAAAAGGTTGGAACCACAAATAGTAACCAAGCAACTGGAGAAACCAAAGTCAAAGCAACAATTAGCGACAATTAGTTTCCATTTCAAAGTGGATCAGTTGGCTGAGGTTGTAAAAATAGATGAACACCACGAAAGAAAAAGACTGTCGAAAAAAAGAGTTTCCACTTTGTTTTGCTTTTTCTTGCCGTTAAACAGAGAAGGCCAAGTGAAGTACAAATAGGCTGTAATTACTGCGGCTGATTGATAGCATGCCTTATAGCTGGGAATGTGCAACTTATCAAAGAGTTGTGCTTTGTGCAGCTAAAACACAAATGTAGAAATAGCAAACATAAATGCAAAAGAGCTCAGTAAGAAAGCAAGAAGTAAGTGCCGCTGAATTCACAGATACAGTTTTTGCCATTCTTCTGTAAAAATGAGTTAAGAGCGAAGAAATGAACTCATAGCAGCATTAGGTCTTTGCTTTAATGTTATTAGAAAGCATTAATAAAGTTGCTAGCATGGCTGCTATTGACTGTAGGCTGTTACTGTATCTTAGTAAAAGTTCACGATATGTTAATTAAAGTTGCCATGTCATAATCTTTTATAGGCTAGTTGGACAACCTGTGAGTACGGAGATATTCTCATCATCAAAGTACATCTATTAGGTTTTCTTGGGAACCTTTTGAGGATATGAATAGATCACAAGATTCTCATACACTCAAAAGCCATCAGCTCCTTTTTAATCTTAAGTACCACAGAGAATACACAAGTGACCCAATAAAATGCACACCACAATGCTGGGACATGTATACACGACAAGCTGAATAACGTCATAACATCATAACACAAGGATATACAGAAGGGCTTTTATACTGGAGGTACAAGGTGGTTGTAGCTCATGATATAACGCAGCACTTAAGAGCACATACATTGTCAATGTGTCGACTGTGGCTGTAAGGATTTTCTGACACAAGAGAGAAGAATTTGCATACAGACTCCATGAATCATTAATAAGGAGATTAATTGATGCTGCTATTCATTAATGAGGCAGGGACGCCGAACAAGGTTTGACACGTCAGAGTGTCATGGCATGAAAGTGGATTAGTCTTGTCTAAGAAGCCAGGACAGCGTTATTTTGTGTACTAAGTCCCATTTAATACTGGGGAAAACACACAGGCTTAACTGTGTGCAAATGCGCATTTGACTTTGTGGCATTGTATCACTTGGACGTGTGTGGCCACGTGTGAGGTTCAAACGTGGGTTGAGAGCATAGAGGTGCTTTCTCTGTGGTGTGCCAGCAGTGGCTAGCAGCCAGGATTAGTGCTGACAAATGTGATTTCAGGTCAATATAAATGTGGCAGCATGTTATAAAAATTACTTACTCTTAACTTTCTGAGCAGCAAATACACACCATTCTGCCACGCATGTCTGTGAAGGTTCTCAGTCATCCAGGTCATCGTAGTCTGAGGAGCTTGGAAAGAAAAGCGTCTGGACTTCTTTAAGTTGCTTGAAGACGTTTCACCTCTCGTCCATGCATGTTTGCCTAACTAACTCATGACAGTAGATAGGTCAGTGTGCTACTAGGGATGCACTCAAAGATTCACCCAACAATCTAGATTGGCCACAAGCACTGATCTGTTCAGTTCATTTCTATGTCGGTCTGTACTTACTACTCCAGACGTCAGAGCTACCATGGCATGCAGGGCCACTACAGCGAAACAACTTTGCATGTTTGCAATTCACTTGACCACGACTGCGAGATGTGGTCATATGACTTGCATCTTTCCCGTGCTTGCTCTCGGCCTCATTATGTTTGGTTCAACAAACGGTAACGTGACGCGTTGTCATCAGTTTGATTAACATCATCATCACTTCATGTGCGTCCTCTCAGTTCGACTTTTTCACGACCTGATTGTGTTGTTAGCGTGCTGCTTTTTCTACAGTATTTATTCATGTTTATGATTCTCGTCTTCTGCACATTTATCGTATTATATTGTATTTCTATGCGTTTCTGGGAATAGGGATGAGGTCAAGAGATTTCCCCGTATATCTGAAAAGCTCTTTTCATTTCAAAACTGGATACTTTTATCTGTGTCAGCACAATCCAAAAATGACCCAAATTCCTTAATCCCGAAAACTTTTCATACTTGCAACTGAAGCTAGTTTAGATTTTTCCCTTTTCTGCACGTGACTTTGTCTCAATTAAGTATTTTGCATCTGCCTTATGATTCCCCTTAGTGTAAATTTGTATGCATCAGTATTTGTCATCTGAATATCAATAACTTACTAACCATACAATGGCAGAATGAGGTTAACATCCTAAATTACAAATGTTACACAGATTCCAATAAGGTCAGTCATCATACACTGACCTGTAGGCCCAAAGAATGAGCACAGGTGCATCCTACAGTCGTGCATTCGTCCAACATTTCAACGTTCTGGACAGAGGACGTGAACACTGAGATCATTCTCGTCACGTCGCCCTGGATGTCTTCTGCTTCTAACCTCTATCTGCCTTAACTCTCCCCCTTAACTTCACCTCCTTTTTTGCTCCCAAGTCTTCTCTTCTTTTCGACTTTCTCAACTGCATAATTCAAGGCAAGGAGCAACCTCTGATCAGACAAAAGAAAAGAAGATTTTTATTTCCAAGAGGTAATAAATAGTTAAGGAGTTGGGGGGAGGTGCATTTTCTTAGCTGTGTTCCTGGAATGCATTTTTCAGTATTTCATGTGAGGGATATTCTTGAAATAAGAGCAGGAGTATTTTTAACTGCATTGTTAAATGTGTTTTTCTGTCCTCACTTGCCTCAGCCATTGTATCTAATCAGCAGAAATCCTCAGTATTGAGCTTAATCACCACTCAAAATACAAAGTTCAAACTTTGAAGACTAGAAAGTGACAAACGCATCATGTCTTGTATAACAATAAATCCACAAAAGCAAAGTCACAAAAAAAATACTGAATAGAAAAATAATATTAGGCTTAGATGATTTTCTTTTCATTGAAATGAATGCAACTATTTAGCACTTTATATTTTGTTCACTATGAATGACTGCTGGCCAGTGTCTGTAAGATTATCATCAAGCGCTGAATCATTTTCATAATCACGACATTTTTAGTGACTGAAAGTCGAATGCAGGGGCGAAAAATGGATCATGATTCTTTACAGGTCTCAGTCTCTGTTATATATACATAGAGATCTTTAATTTGGCACATCTATTAATGTAAATCATTTTTAATCTTTAAAACAGAGTTTTCAGGTAATACTTTGGTTCCACATAAAAGCATACGTTTAAGACATTTATAATGTATAAAATGTATCAACAAGAACATACGGTTAAAATATTTTTGTCTTTCTTTTGCATCATAGAGGATGTCTACAATGAGTTCTCATATTCAAATATTGAAGTGTATAAAAATGTTTTTCTCTGTGTGGTATACGCCTGAGACCTGTCCTTCTGTAACAACTGAAAGATCATTAGAAAATAGCCGGCTTCCCAAAATGTATGTATTTGTACGGCTGAGACTTTGGATTTCAGCCCTTTCATTGCTGCACATATTTGGAAGTTATGAATGTACAAGTGGAATCTCTATTAAGACTTTTTGCTGTCAGACTCCAAGTTGGGGTCAAGTTGCATCTGGTTAGCTTCATTATCTCCAAGGTGGCTCTGGTGCCATTTGTGGGAAATTAAATTGGGTTAACATAGTTTAGAAAGGCACACATCTGTCTATATGTGGTCTCAGTGCAGGACAAATACAAGACCATAAAATCCAAGAAACTCTCATTATCATATGATCTCTGTGGTAAATTGTAGTGAGGGACAGATCAATGAAACAGTTTAAGATCACTTTTAAAGATGTGTTTTCCAAGGGGCCCTGAGGCTTCAGCATCTATGACAAGGAAGACATCTGAACCCACAATGAAACATCTAACTCTAACTAGTCTGAGCCTCTGACGGCCTCCACAAAGATAAGAGAACCTGTTAGAAACCAAACCATCTCACCAGCACGCCATCAGTCAGACATTTATGGGGCTAGACAGAAGAAGACTCTTGAGTCAACAAGCAATGACAGTCTACTTTGAGTTTAGCATTTAAAGGACGCCACAAGTATAAGGAGGTGGAGGTGGCTGTTGACTTACTATGGGTCATTAGCATCACCTGTGGTTAAGGGTAAAACCAGTGTGAGACCTTACCTTCTGTTTCTGCCTTTATGACTGACATGATGGAGAACCTACACAGACACAGCAGTCAATGCAATTCTTATGGTGAAGCAGGGTGGTTGCATGATAAAATGGGTTTCTTTCTGGGTGGTGGGGATTTGCAGACTGGTCAGAAATGAAAGAAGAATGAGTTCAGCCCAAGTATACAGCCATAAGTTTGGGGATGACTTCAGGATTCTGACTATGAGTGACACCAAGCCAAAGATCGGCCATAACCCCCATCAAAAATCGTTGAGGACAACTGATGTTGGCAGGTCACTGATACTTCTCATCATTATGAAGTTACCATTATGAAGACTGGGATAAACCACCCAAATCCAGGTGTGCAAAGCTTAAAGAGGCTTTAAGACTGGCTGCTGTGTAACTGCTGCCAACAGGGATTTTATAAGCCTTTGAATTCATGGTCTAAATATAGTTTTGTTAATAACCATTTTCAGATTTGGATTATTAATGCATTTTCAAACATGTCTAAGCATGTGCAGATTTAAAACATTTAAAAACCACATATTTATATATTTGCTCAGCCATGACATCAATACCCGACTAATTCTTGTCACATTCAGTCAGATACGGGATACTAGCAGCAAAGATTTACGGTGTATTGCATTGAAGACCACAGATGCAGTTTGTTCTTTCAAGCTTCCTGTTCAGGTTTTATCACAATGAGCACCTAGTTTTGTTAAACCTGTTTAGGTCACGAGGTCACATTTTTTCCACATGCCTTTAAATTCCCATTTACGCCCCATCATTTTCTGTGCCAGCAGACTTAAATGGAAGGTGAGCCGTCAGCGCAGACGTGGTCACAGCTCAAACATTTCTCAGATGCTATTTTGCAAACATCAGCTGCAGTCAGAATCTTCATCAATTAACTCATATGAATATTCAGAGGTACTTTGCATATCTTTACATAAATCCATAACAACTGCTCTCCTCCCAGAGCATCTTTACGACAGTCTCTCAACTTTGTAACCAATTACAAAGCATTTCCACACTGAACATTTCCACAGCAGACATGGAGCTCACTGACAGCATCAAACTGTTCTGCTCCTCGGCACAGAGACAGCATCAACAATCCTCATCCGTGACGTGATGTCAATCTGAATAAAGCTGATTTGTGATTGTTGCATTCATTATCTTTGAAAACGGAGGGGGGGATAGAGAGACGCGGCATGTCAGGTGATGCAGTGTTTTCAAGCTGGTGAAAAATCCTTTGGGATGTTTGGACGAGAGGCAGCAGAGTAGCTGAGCTAGACCAATCTCCTTCGCAGCAGGAGTCCTATTACATGGCCTTTTGCGTCTTTCTCTTTATGTGTGTGCGTGTGCGAGTATGAGTACACACTTTTACATATGTGTATAAGAGCTCACGCACAACCAATCCAATTCCCTATTCCTTTTTGCATAAATTGAGCTGAGCTCACTACACATAGAGAATTATAGATTATTGCATGAGTTGCAGTGAGAAGCTGGAGTGGGGGGAAAAAAAAAAAAAAGAGTAAATGTCATCATATAAATGGTATTATTATGTCTGGATCACGCTTTTGTTGAGTTTTGGATTTTCAAGTCTGTTTCAGACACAGAAATATTAAACCACATGACTCTAGCAATCCCACTAATAGCTTATACAGCATGTTAGCTGTTCTAACTTCCTGTTAAGGAAAGATGGTGGTTTTGACATCATTACTTGTCAATGCTAGGCTATGTATTCTCATCCCAGGTTGTTAGATACTCCCATTGCTTCTGATATACAGTGCCTTGACACACTGGCTAATATTATCTGGTGAGAGACAATGGTTGCTAAAAGCGACTTTACTGCACATTTTCCATGTGGTCCAGCGCCAGTCAGGCTCATTAGACAACTACTCTTTAGTGTTTCGACTACAAATGTATGTAGTCAAGTGACAGGAATGACAACCAATGTTGAATGGCTCTGATCATATGGGGCTTTGCATTAAAACAAAGCTTTAATCTTAAGGATGAGATCAGTACTACTTCCAAAACACATCGTTAGCAAACACAGTTTACTGTTGCAAAGCTGAAAATCTACCACCTATAATCAGGACCCAGAAACACCCCAGTCTTGGACTGCGCACAAGTAGAAAAGATCTCAAAATCCTTTTTGGAAATCGTGGAATCCTTCAGGGTCTGAAATGGGACCTCGATTTATTATTTACTATGAAAATCAATCATCGAGTTCACAGTACAAAGCATCTTTATTTAAAACATGTTGGACCTGTAGAGGTGTGATGTGCCATGTGCTAACAGACTTTCACAGTAATTAATCTCATTAACTGGCGATGCTGGCATGACGTACAGTCTCACCACCCCCACTAAACCCTTTCCTCGTGCCTTCTATGCTTTGGTATGAAGTCTGTGTGGCTCAGCCATGTCCATGAACCACTGCCATCCCCTGAAGGGTCTCATTAGGTCAGTCAGTCGAGATGTGATTTATTGACCTCTTGTAAGGTATCAAATGCTTTCTGTATGTGCCTCAAAGCTGGGGGTCAACTTAATCAGCTGGCTGGTGGGAGGCACAGCAGGGTTACAATGAATCTAATACAACTTTTTTCTATCTTCTATAAAGTGCTACGAGATAGACAAACAGCTTCTAAAAACTGTTGCGGGGAATCATAATAATCTTGCTAACAACATCCATACAAATGACGGTCTAATAAATTGCTACAGTGACAGGCAGATGTGGGCCAGATTAGTGTTTTTCACAAGAGCTTGGATTTATTTTCGAGGAATTTGTTGGGGGCATTATTTTGAAAATCACCCTGGGTGCTCTAAATGAAATTGTAAATCCATGGTAATCTGCAGGTCATGCATAGCAGTTGACATTTCAGGGCTATGTACCTTGAAATGGCTGGATTCCTATAACTGGGATGTAAGCCTGTGATTTCACTGTTCTGCCCACAAGCTTTCAGTCGTAAAAAAAAAATAAAAAAATGGTGAAAACCAAGCTCCATTTCTGCATCTGCGTCACTCCTGGTTTGACTGTCGTCATCGGAGATTGATCTTTATTTAAATTAATTAATTAATGCATAAACGTGTGTGTTATTTCATTTATTTATTAACTTAAAAGTACTGTAGGGAAATAAAAAGAAACCAACACTGAGGGGATCTGCTGAATCACTGGAGGGAACATTATCCTTCCACGATTTAGATCCTCCTGCATCTTTAGAGGTAAAGGTCACTGCAGACCAATATAAAATTGCTCCGAGTCATCAACTTCATCTTATGATGAAACATTGTGAAAGAAGGGCCCTCTTCCAACATGACAAAGCCCATATCAATGAAGCATGAGAGAACATTGAATGGTTTGATGAGTGTGAAAATGATGTGAATCATATGCTATGGCTTTAACACTCTTAAACCAGTTGCGCTACAGATATTGGATAAACTTGTTAGGCTCTGCTCCCACCATCATCATCAAAGCAGTAAATGAGGGAATATCTTTTCTCAGCATAATAGCATTTATCCTCACCGGTGACTCTGAGAATCAGTGCCAAGGTGCACTAAAGCTGTTCTGGCAGCATGTGCTGCGTAAGTCCATGCTAAGAAGCTCAAAATATAAAAACAAGCAGAGGGAACAATGGCTACGAAATAAAGCTAACAAAGGTGTACAGCCTCCATGTTCATCACCTGTACATCATGCCCGTTTGATAAATCATGGGTAATACATGTCTTCTGCAAACATACTCCTCATAGCTCCCCTGAAAAGGGCCCTTTCTCTGTCCTTCAGATGCACTGTAGGAATTAAAACATCCCTACAAGATGGCAAAGAAAGATTGATTTCCATGTCACAGGCAGGAGGGTGCAGGGTGGAGGACAGAGGACGTACAAAAGAGCGAGATGAGAAAAGCCCACAGAGAAGCGAGTGAGTGACATAAGGAAAAGATGAACACTAACAACCAAAAAATAAGATCTCCTAAAGAAATAAAAATAACCCACAACAATCACACGCCATGGAGCACATGGAGACAAAATATTTTCACGGCGGGGTACGCCGATGTGTTTGAGTTCAGGGCCCAGAAGCAGACGCTGCGAGTGGAACTGTGGCCTTCAACAAAAACCGAGCCTTTATTTTGGCCGATGGCAGCGATAAACATGAACTATAAAACACTATAAAAAATTATTAAAAAAACAATGATAACTATGAAAAAACTATGAAGGCTGTGACAACTGTGGTGAGCATAACAGACGACCTGACAACGAGTGAACAGAGACACACAGACTAAATACACACAAGGGGTAATCAGGGGAGTGGAAACACACGAGGAAACAGCTGACACAAACAAACCTAATGACCTCACAGGGGAAGTGAAACTAAACACAATGACAAAGACACACTAGACTCTTTCAAAATAAACCATGAAACACTGAGAAAATAACCAGAATCAAAGAATAACACTGAAACACACAAAACACTGTGACAAATATCTTTATAGGTCACTTCCAGTTTTCCTTTTATTTGTCACAGAGTTGTGAGTTTTCTTAATAATCAGCTCATCAGGAACCAAAAACCTCACCCCAAGACTCCAACATTACAAAAAAAATAAAGATTTTCCTTTTATTGGACACTGTGCTGATGTTTTATTAAAACAGGCGGAATAATGAGAAAAGAAATGACACGAGATAGGTATGCAAATACACAAGAGTACCAATTAAAAACTGCAATATTTCTCAGATTTGGTTACAGTGTGGATCTTAAATACTAATACAGTGACTTTATAGTTGTTTGAGTGAAAAACATGGAGTATACTTTGAGTGCAAGACAGATGAAATACTGCACTGATAAGATGCAGTAAATGTCTTGTTCCCACTGTGCCAATATAGAATATCTGAATTTGAAAGCAGGATAGAAAGGCGCTGGGGGAAGAGAGTAGTATTGCTTTATACCGTTTACTATTTTTGTATCCCTGCAAGCTATGTAGACATAAGTAACACAAAGGAGAAAAAACCCCATCGACATAAAGCTATAGGCGCGACTGCAAAGACACCCATGGAAAGACGGGGCTCAGTTTGTATGACCAAACAAGAAGAGAGCGACAGTGAGGGAGACCGTATAATCGTGGACGAAGATAAAGTGTTTCATGAGCAGGGTGATAAAGTGCATATTAAATTAGCCTTAGCTCTATCGATCGCTGCACTGCACCAGAAATGGATGCCTTGCATATCAGAGAGATTCAATTATACTCATATAATCAGCTTCAATTCCTAACGGAGCGCGAGTCGGACGGGAGCAACGGGTGAAAGGAGCGGAGGAAACGAAGGACATTTTACAGTGACAAAATAAATGTGGAGCAGTGAAAATAATAGAATCTGTCGGTTTCCCCGTGAATCACCAAACAATGCAAGCACACTTTCTGTTCGGCTCCTCCGCTTCCGTTTGTGCCCTTTCTTAGCGTACTTCCTGTTTTTGCAAACTTGCTCTTTTAACTTCCACTCCCTTTATTCCTTCTTCCAAAGCTTATTTCCTCTCATTACTAATTCATTAGTCATATTTATTGAAGGGGTTCACTCTAAGGGGGGATCAATGTCTTATTTACACATTTAGACAATCTATGGACTGAGCTGCGATTAACTGGCCTATAAAACCTTTACCAATACCTCCATAAATCTGCCATCAGGGACATTTGCCTCCTGATAATGTGCATCTCAATGAAAACCAAGAAATAAAATGTCTTATTGGTACAAGAAAAATTGAGTCTTTTCAAGCCATATATATGCAACAGGGGTGCACTATATGAGGCAATTACCATACAAAACATTGTACCATTTGTTATTTTAAAGACATTGTGGATGTATTGTATTTATACTGTACTAGGAAATTAAGCTAGGTATTGTGTTACGTCCGAGGGAAACTAAACCTCCTTTTGGTCAATTTTTAATAGACAATAAAGTGTTAAATGACTTGATCAGTGGATAATAAATCATTTAATAACAGTGTACCAGCCATGAAACGTTTTAAAAGATCATTTTGGAACATTTGGCTGCTTTTAGATTTGATAAAAATGCAGCCATAAATATCATGAAATAAAGTAACAGCCGTTAATGAAAGGTTTATACACACATCAATTAAGCTGAGAGTTTCAAATGTTTAAAATATCAACTGGAAAAAGCAAATTTGGACCAAATTTGCAATTTAACATTTTGGTAATGATAAAACTTTTTTTCTTCATATAAAAAGTCTAACATTTAATTGGTAGGCCAATCGTTAAGCACGGAGATTTTTCGCACCCGGGAAACTCCAAAGCCTCGTCTATCCAGGGCCGTTAACTGATCTATAAAGTGTAACCGCTAAGGTTGCCTTATTAAAAGTGCTGCAGGCTTGATGTTTGCTTCCACAGAGGTCAAACTACGCTGCACTGGAAACCAGAGCTATAAAAGCCGGCGCTTGCCCGCCTCCAACTGAAGCGCAACATTCAAACGCATTCACTTACTTCAGCCTGCACCTATTTTTTTGTTTTTAACGCAACACTGTCTGTTTATTTGTTTGCTCTTAATTTCAGTGATTGAATCTCTGTCATGACAGATTAGTGTTAATATGTTCTGACTCTGTGCCACTCTTATATCATTGTTGCATCCATTAAATGTGTCACACAAAACATTTTACCCAAGACAAACTGAGCACGCTCTGGCACACACATCTGTCCACTTATTTGCATGCAGCTCATACCGGAGTGAAACGAATCCATAATACTCTCACTGAGTAAACACTGTAAATGAACGAAATGGTTGGGTATAATTGGCGAGAGGCGTTTTGTTGGAGTTCTGTTGAAAACACGGTGGGGAACAATAAAAATCACATAGGTTCATTTTCTCCTGGCTTGCTATAGGGTTATGATTTGGCATCTGTTTAAAATCAAAATAATCAAATGACAAGTGTCATTAGTGCTGAAATGATATTGATGCTTTCTTCCTTCCTCAGACTCCAATCCTTTCCTTTGGCTCTGCAACCGAATTCAATTACTCTCATGCTCCCATATAATCACTTTTCATCCCTAAGGCTTGACAGTTTCCCTGGTCTGACAGAGAAAAGGCCTAATTACTCTCTGACCTTGACACTCGTTCTCATTTTCTCTCTCCTTCGCACTCCTCCTTCATGACCACTCTTTCACTCTCCTCTGTTCCACAGCAGGCAAACACCTGTTCAAAGGTGGGAACTCTGGACTTACTGACAACATGGCAACATTTGTCCCTTTGGCCTCAAGCCTACTTTGACGGTTGGACATGAACGTGCACCGACACACACTCACTCGTTTTCATATCTTAGTGAGGACATCTATTTGACATAATGCTTTCCCTAGTCACTCACCCTAACCATCACAAACAGATACCTAACTCTAACCCTTAGCCTAAACCCAACCATAACCCCGACACTAAAATCACATTTTGAGCCTTAAAAATGTCTTCAAACTCAAGGGGACAAAATGCCCGTCCCCACAAGGGTTGTTGGCCCCCACAAGTATAGTAACATGCCAATTTTCTGTCCTCACAAAGCTGTCTAAACATGTACGCACACACACACACACACACACACACACACACACGCACACGGATTTTGCTCCACAGTACAGAAAAGCTATCTCTGCCAGACTAGCCTCACCAGTCTCACCATATAGGCTTCAAACTTCAGGTCTTAATTTTCTGAAGCTTCATACCACAGATATGCTCTTATAGTAATTTAAGCCTTTCATGGTTTCAGGCAGGCTCATCTGTTTTTAAAGAAAGAGAGAGAGGGGGAGACCGGGCACTCCACCTTGTTTCTGTATTTCTTTAGCTTCGCTGTTGAACATGAAGAACAAGGAAGAATTGAAACAGTGCTGTCACTGCAGTCATGCCTCTGCACCCTGTAATCTTGTTTTCTGTGTTATATTTAATGATAAAGGAGAAAGCCCAGTAAATGGTTGATTATTGGTAGAAAGGAATACCTTTGGTCTTGGTGTTGTTGACACTGATGCTGTGATGAGCACTGTATACAGTCTGAAGGTTAACAGTTCTGGGAAATATTAAAATAACGTATGTGTCATAAATGTTAAAGATAATAAGAATACCATGAGTAAGAATGAGAAGTGTAACAAGAGCTGTAATTATTTAACAATTCCTGGAAATATTGCCCCCCGCAATTAATGCTGTGCAACAGTTTGCTTTGCAGGATTTCTTGGACATCAGATGACTCTTTATCTCACTTCATTTATTGGATATACTGTGAAATGACCCTTAATGTTTTAAAATGTCTCTCAGCTGTGGATAATTGTCTTCATAGCTGAACTGGATATGAAGCATAACGATTCAGTTACAAACCAAAAACTCGCTCCCTTCCTCATTAGGCACGAGTCACATTCCTGCAGGCGTTTTTATGCGACGGCATGCATTTATGCAGGCAAAGGAGCAGCAAGGTGTGCTATTGTGCAAAGGCAAAGAAGTGACCTCCTCACCGACCAATATGCTGTAAATATCACTGCACAGCCACTCGGGAGGTCTATGCATAATGTATACAAACACACACTTCTTTTTGTCAATTGAGGGGACATTGTTCTGCTTTTAACTTCTTCACTGGCGATGTTACTGCAACACATTGTTGTTTTATGATGAAACATTGTGTCAGTTGTGTCATGTGACTTATGTGGAGCACCTAATTATCCTATAAATATAAGAAATACTCAAGTAACCTTTGTATTATAATATGCCCCCCCCCCCCCCCCCCCCCCCCCCCCCCCCACCCCCCCCCACCCCCCCCACCACCCCCCCCCCCCCCCCCCCCCCCACGGAGGGGGG
>VOQK01011644.1:4571-15162 GCA_015052645.1 Benitochromis conjunctus
AACTTAATTATTGAATTACTGAGTGTTAAGTGAAGTACAGCTAAATGATGGATGGAAGGGAGGAAGAACATCATGACCTGTAAAGGTATAAACGTGGAGAGGAGGAAATGCACAGAAAAGAAATAATTGGAGCAATGAGAGTAAAGGATAAGGGATAATGAAGTTACATGTGTGATGGATGAATGAGAAGATAAATGATGCAGATATGTAGAAGAATTCATCCTTTTTCTCTCAGGAGTGCAGAACAACACATGCCGAAAAACTTTATCATCCATCACAATATTTACAGTTCTACACAATCAGGAAAATTTGCCAGTTCTTGAGTACTTGAAGGGAACGTTTGACATTCGGCGAGCAGACACTTTCATTAGCACAATACTTCTTTCAAAAAAACTGGCAGCAAAAGTGAGCGCTCTTGCCAATGACGTATTAAACTAAACTCAAAACAAGGCAGCAGAAAACAGGCAATCCCTCTGTAATAAAGCAGCTCTTCTTTGGATGTTAAATACGTCCCTTTGTTTGGACTTGTGAATATCGTGCCTCACCTGAACTCAAGGTGATGCAGAAGCGAAAGCCGATCCATGCAAATATTTCACGTAATTCAAAGGTAAACCAAAGTATTGACATGTCCTACCAAAAATGAGTCAGAGAAGGGTAAAAGAATGAAAGACAGGCTGTTCCCTTTGACCTAAACGGAGCAAAATGCAAAGATTTACCAGCTACCAAATGTTAAATGGGCCAGTGAATGAGTAAGCTCAGCCATCTGAGGCTACCTGAACGTCCAGGAACATTTTTTACCAAACACAACGTTATACATTGCAGTGAAGGACCACGTCACCCAATGCAACAGTGGGACAGAAGAACTGCATAATAGCACATCGACAGCTGTGTCGTAAAAACAAAAAAACCTCATCGTTGTATTAGTCACTGCATAACAAGGTGGTTATTTTCCATAACACAGTGCAGACAGCTATCCCTCCAAGCTCAAACACGCACACACACGCGCGCGCACACGCACACACACACACACAGTGTCTCTGTTGACAGGGCCAGCGGAAGTGCCAGACGTCATTAGCACAGACAAGGCAGCAGAAGAACACAAAAGAGCTCTGTCACTGAGATATGAAGGGAGACAGAAAAAGGGGGTGGGGGAAATGGGGAGAGACAAAGTTTGGGGGAGGGGAGATGCCAAGGAAGTTGCAATGAATTGGGATGGCAGCTTGAAGAGAAAAGTAGAAAAGGTGCAAGATGAGAAAAATTATCATGGGAGAATAAAGAGAAAAAAGTCATGAGGAAAAAGAGAAAAAGAATGAAAAACAAGCTGGGGATGGGACAATAAAAAAAACAGAGGAAAAAAAAGGAAAATAGAAATAGAAAGGAAAGCCTTCAAAGGTGCTGTGATGTGGAAAAAGACAACTTATCAGAAGTAAAACCATTACTTCCTTTAGCCTTTTTCCTTAAGTATTCTCTCGCCAATCAATCTCTGCTTCTCATATTTGGCCTCTCTTCCTGTCTTTCTTCGATTTTCTTCATTTCATTTCACCAGTTTAGACTCGCGGCAGGTAGGCTGACAGATTTACAGGTGCTCGTCCTGCCTCGAAAAGAAAAACGCAATCTCTCTCACACACACGCAAGCACACAATCCGGCAAAGACTGTATGGTTGTGTCAACAGCTTTAAATTCTTGCCGGCATGCACGAGGCACTTCATTGATTAAACATGGCAGGAAGTGAACGCCAATAAATAACCTTTACAGATCAGCACTAAGTGCATTTTTAAAACAGTGAGTGGCCTCGAGGCACACATCCAGACCCACGTCAATTGCAGCAAGCTGAGAGTTGGTTCTCGTCAAGCTCAATCACAAAATTGGACATCAAGATAATGAGAAAGCGAGGCTCAATCATATTGTAAGAGCAAAGAAGGCTCGTCAGTCTCACTGGCAAATAAAAAACTGATGAATCAAAGTTGCAATAGTATGTCCTGTATGCTGGTTGCAGCGAAAGAGCCAAGGCTGCATTATAAGTTACAAACTCTAAAGCCCAGCCTAGTGAAATGCCTAGTCTAGGAACTAAGGTCAAGGGAATATAAGATGTTAAAAATTCATCATCTCATGAACAGAAGCACGTTAACAAAAGTACAGTTATGGAAATATGTTTTGTCTTAGAAGCAGAATGTGATGCTTTGAGAAAGGACCCACTCACAAAGGTTACAAAGACTGCCCAGTGGCCTTTCTCTGCTCTTTCCTACAACTTAGTTTCATCGGCTGGTTTAACCAGGAAGCTCGCTGCATATTTGGCCTTCCCCATCTGCCGTGGAAGGGCACAATGAAGTGTTTGTGCGCCTCCGGCCTGTGTCCTCTGTCCGCCCCCCTTCCCCCTCGTCCTCTTTCCTTTAAGCCACAGATGTTCCCAGTGCCATCCCACTAAAGCTCCTCCAGACAAGACTGTGTTCTGTGTTCGCTGGGAGTGAAAAGGCGCAAAAGTCTGAGGAGACACGATGAGAACTGAGCGACTGGTTTGGATACTGCAGTCATGCAGGCTTCCTGGGACGTTTGCGCCAACCATCATATGAATTAACTGTGAGATAACTGTGGGGGTCAAAGATAAAGGCTGGTGAATTAAAGCCGACCACAGTGATGATTGTGCATCACCGTGACTGTACAAGGAACGAACAGAGCAGAGGAGGAAGGGGGGGGTTATTATGTAGGAAGGTTATGAAAAGAACATACTGTACCTTCCTCTTTCACTCGCGAGAGCATCAATCTCGTCAAAGAAGACGATGGAGGGAGCGACGGCCCTCGCCTTCCGAAACACCTGCAAACCATGTCAGCAACAATAGAGAGGAGGAAAACAGGACAAATGTTTAACCGGACTTGTGAATCACTCCCAACCAGAAGTGCGCACAAACATGCAGAGGAAATACAACACTCATTAATGCCATGAATTACATCTCAGGTCATCCTTTCATTGCGTAAACAACCAAAAATATCCAGAGCTTGGACGGAGGAAATAAAGAGGCCAGGAAATCAACTCCGTTTGCATTACTTTCTGCTTATATATGTATATATATTAATAAACAGGGATGTTAAATGCACATACCTCTCTCACGGCTCGTTCAGACTCCCCAACATATTTACTCAGTAATTCTGGGCCCTGAAAGAAAAGTTTAAAGCTATTTAAAGGTATTCAAGCTAGTCTAAAACATATATTAACTAATACTCAAGACACTTTGATGTGGGTTTTATTCACTGCAAAGAGAATTGAT
Organism: Benitochromis conjunctus; assembly: GCA_015052645.1. Classification (NCBI taxonomy): domain Eukaryota; kingdom Metazoa; phylum Chordata; class Actinopteri; order Cichliformes; family Cichlidae; genus Benitochromis; species Benitochromis conjunctus. The sequence continues at coordinate 7,835 of VOQK01011644.1, forward strand.
TTGCCTTAATTAGTGGCACTTTGATGACTAATCATTCCTTTTTCATCCTGAAGCTTCCTCTGGTGGCAGTCCTGTTAGCATAGCTGTTTAAACTGCCACCACAAAGCAGCTGCTTCTTTCTTGTCACATCTTTTGGAGGCTACAAAGAGCCCAGTGAAAAACAAACAATGATAATACAGCGTAAGAATGTTACAGAATACAGCAGTGCGTGCACGTGTGTGTGCGTGTCAGTGAGTGCGTACCTCCACAGTCCGATGTTTACTGGACATTGTGTACTGCTTTATGCGACACCTGTGGTTCACTTGGCAAATAAACTTTATTGACTCTGTGAACATTGTTTGCTGCTGCGGCCTCCCTTGTCACCGTTAGTAGAATAGTGCTACGAGTACCTACCATGAGCGCCACTATAACTAGCTGTAACTACACCTGGCATCGCAACCTACCAAATAAAATCTTGGGCTCATTCGCACAGATAAAATTTAAGGTTTGTAACCAAAACCAAACACTGCATCAGCTCAGCCAGATCAAAACTGTGCGCAGGATGGCAGCCAAATTTGTCAAGGTTTTTACCCAGCCTTGCTGACAGTGATAAATGAGCATTTTATTTCCATTTAGTTGCAATTTCTTCCAACTGGAAGACACTAATTCCTCCAGATACCACTGCTACTAAGACCACATCCACACTGTGCTGGTTTTGTCTGAGAGGATATTTTTTTTCCCTCTCCATTTTTGGCCTCCTGTCAGCCTAAAACCAGAGATGTTTGAAAATGGTTTCTTGAGTTTTGCCTCACAGCTTGGACAGTTGCATCTGTTTTTTTTTTGTTTTTTTTTACACAAGATGCGCAAAATATACTCCTTAGATATGTTTAAATGCTCTGCAGCAGCAAAGCAACTAATACTGTACTGGGAAAACATACCACTGACGCATTCAACGTCAGTATGCTATTGAAGAGCACCGATCAGAGAGACGTTTGGCATAACAAACAACCTGCTTGTTCAAATAGATAATTACTGTAAAGCATACGCTTGTTATTTCCTGACAGAATAGGAGGCGATTAAGCCATTTCCGGCATTTCATTGTGGATGAGGAAATTGTGGACGCTAAAAAATGTACTCACTTCATTTAATTCTACTTAAACTGCTATCACGACTAATTTTACTCAAATTAACTACAAAATAAACCTCCAGCTCTCTCTTCCTCTTAACTTTAGTCCTTTTCTGCCTCATATCTCCCTCGCTCAGAGCAGATAAACATCCACTCAAACCTCAGAAGAACTTCCTCCGCTGCAATCCACCCTTTCAACACCTCTGGGCTCGCGGAGGAGACGACACTTAACTCCCAGCCCCTTTGTCTCCTGCAGTAAGTGAGGAGGTTGACTCATTAATCCCTGGTTCCTCACTCTCTGTTGTAGAGCCAAAGGGTGGACATGGTGAGTTTAAAACCATTGACACTGTAGAGATATGAGCAGTCTCCCTATGCGTGTATGTGTGTGCGTGTTAGTGTGCACGTATGCATCTGCAGATTTGAGTGGCTGCAGCGAGAGGAAACTAAAATTGACAAGATGATAATAGGGCTTTTCACACAGAGGAAACAGACTGAGCCTTAAAGTATCCACATTTAAATCTGGATAAAGTATCTATGTCAAAGCAACCGCTACTCTGGAAAAACCTGATCGTGTTATTTCAGATGGTGAAGAGTGGCTTTCAGCAGGAGGGACAGGATGTTTTTACCCTTCTCACTGAGCAGATTCTTTTTGTGATCACTTCAATCTTGCAGCACAAGATTATAACAAAACTCTTTAAAATAAAATTAAAAAAGCAGTATCTTTGTACCAAACGCTAAAAATAGTCACCGTGCACAGACATTAAACAACTCTGGTTCCTCTGGATTACAGTTACTCCATTAAAATCCTATTGAACATTGAACCTGATCGCTGTAAGCAGGGAACAGCACGTTTTGTATTTTTCAGGGGAATATTTAGTGTGCATTTGTTTCTACAGTGCCACCCTTTGTTTGTTCAACTGCCATGAACGTTGTATCCTCGACCCCAGCATCATGCCAAAAGGAGCACTGCCTTCCCTCCATCCCAGAAGTTTGCGACAGGATTCGATTCGGGTAAAGACGTTGCCGTTCACATCTACATTCGCTGCTGGCTTAACGGTGCCAGTTGAGAGCTTCTGTCTTGGCTTCTTGTCCGCATGGCAACATTCTTTAAAAATATTCACTGATAACAATTCAACAAGCTGATCAATCAATCTCTGTCAACCGTGCTTGGAGGGAAGCGAGGCTAACGTGGCAGAGAAGATAGAGTGATGAATGAAAGAGGATAAACACAGGGTCAAAGGGCAAGCAAGGAAGCTCTATGCAGAGGAAGCTGGCCAGCCAATCTGCCTTCAGGTCATTAGGGAAACATCACCACCACTACTTCAACACAAATGATATCTCAGTGTTCATTTACCTGTTACATCTCACTGACAGACTAGAGCTAAATGTCAGTTAAGTGGACTGTCTATCTGCGTTCATGGTTTCCTTTTAATGCAATCATGTGACAAATCATATGGCTCTGTGTGTGTTTACCCACGCAGTCTTTGGATGCAGGATGTGATCTAAACATTAACCATTAACTCAGCACTACACCTTCTTGTCTAAATAGGGCAACATCTGCCTCCAAAAAACAAATATGATGCGAATGAGTGATTTCATTGTAGTAATGTCTGTATTTTATACAGTCCGTGGTAAAAACATGGAGTCATGAATCATGTAACTTGGTGCAAACACTTTTGAATTTCAGTGAAGATGTGAAACACAACAAGGTGTCTACTGAAGACGAAAGAGAAAAACACATGCATGTTAAAGCGGGGTAATTTCAATAAGCTCTTCCAGTTGGTTTCTGGGGGAATGACAACGCAACGCACATAAACACTGTTGTTACTGAGGTTCAGCTAAAAAGGTTTGGACTGTGAGCTGAGATTGACTCAACAAATCACCTATCATCTAACTAATGGCTGAGTCATATGCAGAGTTTTGGCAGGGCACTCAACCAAGAATATGATATGAAGAGGCACATCTGTAAAACATTATTTGTTCATATTTATGTATGAAAGTTTGGAAAAAAAAACAGCAAGCTTTTGCCCGGTGCCTTTTTTGATTTTAACTCATCATCCATTGCACACCAGAAAAGCAAAATCCTCTTTTAAATCTCATCTAAAGAAAGATAGCAAAGGATTATTCTTAAGATTTAATGGAGAAAACTCACTTTAATAGCCAGAAAGTTGAGCCCACTTTCATTAGCCAGAGCCTTGGCAATCATGGTCTTCGAGCAGCCCGGAGGCCCATAGAGAAGAACGCCTTTAGGTGGCTGGATCCCCATGCGAGTGAAGGCCTCTGGGTGCTTCAGAGGCCACTCCACCGCCTGCTTCAGTTTTAGCTTCACTTCTTCCATCCCGCCGACATCCGACCAGCAGACCTGGAATGAGTGAATGAGGTAATACAATGTTTTTGTTTTGTTTTCAATAAAAATGAAAAATCGTTACTAATGTAGTTTAATAATGCAGCTCTCTAACAAGTTACCGAAACCCAAGGCATGCTCTCTTTATCCCAAATACTTTCAAAATAAAATACCTCACACACTAATAACAAACGTTTGAAAAGCACAGGGCACTAGTGGTACACGTACCAATTCTGGTATTCTATGGCAAATGCCAGTTGGGATCCACGATGCCAGGCTGTGAGCACAGCGCCCTCTTGAGGACGTCGGGCTCTCAGGCCACCCTCATAAATTTTGTTTCTGTTTGTTGTGTCTGTCACAGCCACACCATCCAGGGATCCAGGTATCGCCTCATGCTACCAGTCTACCAGTAGACATAGCAGCTGAAAGTGATTATAACCCCCCTTTGACACTGACCAGATCAATATCCGGAAGTTTAATTGACCTGATGCTGATAAATGTTATACACAGAGTATAGCGAACAGACAAACGAAGAGCAGTTAAAGATGAAAAAGAGGCCGTCTCAGTATTAGCTGAAGCAGATTTAGAAGAGTGCAACCCCGTCTGGAATCCAGTCAAAATGTTGACTGAAACAGCTCTGGTTCAACGCAATCAATCATCCAAACAACAACATGCAATCAAGCAAACCTATATATGTATCTTACTGGCAGAGGCCAATGAGTGCCCAAACTCTAATAAATGTTCACCATTAGTCCAACATAAAGCTCCGACTCACATCATACACTTTCATGTGTAGCAGCTCAAATACAAACACATCGCCAACAATAAGTGCAACAGACCAAATAAACTCTGATTGCACGCTGATGTCACTGATGTTCTCATGTAACCCACAGGAAGACCTTTTTAACTTTCTGACCACACGAGTAAATTGCAAAGAATGTCAAGTTCTTCCAAACTGTTGACAGGGGTCGGGTGGAGAGGAGAGAAATATAAAAGCATATTTGGAAAGAGACGGAGGAACGGAGGGCTCGGATTGGGGAGACTCTGGACAGAGTGAACAACAACAGAGCGAGTCTGCCAACAGCTGTCTGTCTGACAGATGGAAGGAGGGAGGAAGGGAGGGAGAGGGTCCGGCAGTGAACAACCGGAGGAGATAAAGCAGATAAGAAGGAAAGAGCCTCATCCAAAGCCTCTAAAGCCTTCCTGTCTCTTTCTTCGTTACCAATTCTTTCTTCCTTATGTTTCACCTTATGCTTCTTTCTCTGCATCGCCTCTCATTCTCTCTTTTCCATCTCCTTTTAAACCTACTTTCTCCCACTCATTCCCTCCTGTTTCACTTCTGTCTTTATCTATCGCACCACTTTTCTGTCCTCCCACACTTGGATTTCTCTTATGAACAAAAGAGAGAAACCAGGTTTTTTAGGAAGCCAAACAACGTGTCAATATGCAATGTAGTACAGCTGGATACTGTAAAATCTACATACAGTAGTTCAGAAAGTCAGAAATAGCTCCTCTACTTCTAAGCTTAGTTTGAAACAAAGGTATATTTAAGTGTACTGGTGACACAAGACGGTGCCACCAACAGGGGTGCCATATGTCCATATGGCCATATGAGGGTCACTAAAAATATTGGCCTGGCACACGCTGTGCCACCAACCTTCTGTCTGTGTGTGTAAAAATTTTTATTAAAATTATTACCAACATACAGTAGGACGTTCTTGCCAGGGGGGGCCAGTGACCCCCCGCCCCCTCCTTGGTGGCACCCCTGGCCCCTACCAAACTTGGGGTCAGGGGTGCCACAAATGGTATTTTTCCATTTGTACCTTTAGACTGACTGTTAGAACAAACAGACAGTTTCTAGTTAAACAGTTTTCAGTTCAAGTGCCACAAGTCTGAATTTCACAAATAATCTAAAAGTTATTTTCTTCTGCATCTCTAGAGAGCTTCCATCACTACTGAACTACAAACTTGACAACTGTTGCTCATCACCAGCGCTATTTGCCAGATTTAGCTCCCTGGAACTTCATCCACTTTCCCAAAATGAAATTCACATCGAAGGCTTGAGGTTTGATACAACGAAGGAGATCCAGTGCCTACTGCAGAGGCACAAATGTGAGTGGTCAGGATGGGGCTTACAGGGAGCAATCTGAAAGTAACAGCTGTGCTGGAAGTGCCGCAGTGCCACGCACGGAAACAAATTCAAACCAGGTATGGCTTTTGATTCTTGTTAGGAGAAGAATCAATATCTACATCACATCATCCTGTGAGGTAGACATTGTTCGTCTTCACAACAAAACTAGGTTCCACTGAACTCTTGATTACTAAAACCAGTTTTTTTGACACATACAATGTTCGTGAAGTCAGTTTCAGTGGTGAAAAAAGTGCGATGAATGTCACTACACGCTCTGGGAGCTAGTAATGTCTATTGTTCATCTTTTTCTGGCATTTTAAATCTTTACCACTTGAAAGCCGACTAGGAGTAACCCTTGAATCTCTTCTGACCTGAGAAGTTTCTATCACATCATCTGCTTATAGAACAAAATGACTGGGCGTGCATCAGAAGTTAGTAAAGGTGGTTTCTGGCTATGCGGCTACCCTTTAACTATTCTAATGGTTATAAAATCACATTTTATTGATATATCCTGAGGTGCCAAAACTTGTCATGAAGGGTCTGGGGAGGTTGTCAAATCTTGCCTTTATGGTGCAAAGATTTAAAGAAAACATTAGTTATTTAATGAAATATAACAAAACAAAAGCAGCATTTAAATATTAGAAAATCCCTGTATGTTAAGCACCAGTCAAAGGGTACCCAGTTACTGTCAACAAGTGCAAAAGGTATTTAAAACTACCTTCCTACGTTCTCGTCCCCCAGCTTTCTATTTTATTTTTTATATCTCCACTCATTCCCTTTTCTTTTTCCTCACTTGACCTTTTCAATATCAGCCTCTCTCTCTCACTCTGCCTTAAATACTTGCTCAAATCTCTTTCCCTTCACCTCTTTTTTTTCTTTTTACTTCCTACTCTCTCCTCACATGCTTGTCCCCCCTCACCCTCCCCACTGCCCTCCATCCAAAGGTAACACATCCCAGGCCACCGGCGCCGTCTCCGGGGAACAGAGCACCTAATGGAAACCTGGCGTCTGGCCACATACTGTAAATACCGAACAATTTATGGACAGCGCTAAGCGAGGGAGAGAGAGACAGAGGGTAACGGATGGTTGGAGGGGAGGGAGGCGAGGAAGGGAGAAAGAGAGAAAACAGTGCTGCAGAGATGAGAAGATAAGCCAAAAGTAGGTAAGCAAAGCAAAATGCCCATTTGAAGCCCTAGAGAGTAATGAAATGAAATAAAAAGTGAGATAAGAGCATCTGTAAAACACAGGAAATTGAGGGAACAGGTGAGCATGATTAAGATGAGTAGAAAAAAATGGAGGCAGACAAAAAGCTTTAAAAAAGAAATGGAAAATGTAGCACAAAAGAAGGTTTTAATGACACACATTAGACAACATTTATAAAATAAATAATTAGAAGGCTAAATTTAATCACAACTGAGCAACTTTGGGCTGATACGGACGATATTTAAAGCGAATGATGTGAATTCTCCAACTACGTGCCTCAGCTTTGACTTTTTTTGCCAAGTTTTGCAGTGTTTATGCAGTCATTCATACTGAAATAGTATCATTACTTTGCGATGTTTTGCAAAGCCGAGAAATTATATTAGACAATAAGGGAACAATAAATCAGCTGGATATTACTTTTGGTGAAAACGGCAAAAAACTGCAGGGATGGTCCAAACATTTTTACTGGCCTCGTTGGCTGAATTTAATATTTACATGTATGAGTGCAGCATCGGGTCACAACAGAAGATTGAATGTTTTCTAGA
>VOQK01011644.1:18637-34637 GCA_015052645.1 Benitochromis conjunctus
AAATGAACCAGATTTCGACTGACTTAACCCTGCATGTGTGAAAACATCCTAACTTTGGAGTTTATGCCAAATGGCCAAAGAAAAATTCCTGCTAGATCAGGAGATTAGCTTCATAGTAAAAGCTGATGCTTCCGGATTGCACTAACTCCAAAACCAATATGAGGGGCATTTCTTATTGATGAGTGCATTTTTCAAAAGATATGTTTTTCACCTTTAAGAGACAGACAGATGAGTGTAAACAGGCTTAGGGCATGAGAGAATGAATGAAAAAAAACAGACTGGTTGTGTCAGTTAATGTACCTTGGGGACATCAATAGCAACCTCCCTCATGGCACTGGGCTTCACTACAGACATGGCCCACTGGAGGTCCTGCAGAGTGACCGTCACTGTCCCCCTCAGCTGCTGGTCAGATGGTGGTTGATGGGAACCGCCCAGTGCTCGCCTCAGCGCGTGCAAACCTGCACAGAGAAGTTTTATATGAGTTAAATCTGTCACTGAATCAGAAGTGGAAAACAAAACTGACTGACTTGACACAGGTTTGACCTGAAGAGAAGCACTTTTTGTTCGACGCATAACAACTTTAAAAACAAAAGAAAAAAAGAAGCGTTCCCTGAAAACATCCAGGTTTACATATTAAAGAAAAGGCGGATCATTTCAAATTCAAAAGACTTCATTTTGAGGTATAAAAGAAGCAATGCCGGTGCCATTTTTCTTCAGTTTCATTCCAAACCCATGTGCTCCAAGTTCGTTTTTTTTTTTAAACTCAAAACATTCAGGCTTGTACTTGCTGTGATGATACACACTTTGTGAATGCAAATCTTAAAATGAACGCTAATTCCCCTTTTGACGGTGAAAATAATTGGGCCTGCAGAGGAAAAGTAAGTAGGCTGAGGGGAAGGAGAGTGTAATTGAAGAGCTTAAGGTTTGAATACCTTTAGTCTGCAACTGAATAAAAAGAAGATAAGAAAACAAACACTGATGTGTCAGTATCAAAAAATGAGCCTTTGTTTTGCTCCGCGAAAACAGCCAATGCAGAGTGATCTCACGAGGAAAAGAGTCTGGGCCCAGTTAGCTTTTAAAAATTGTGAGGCGATGACTGACACAGAGCACATACTTCTGAAGAAAAGGTTAGAAAAAATTATTTATTTACTGGAAAGGTCATTAAACACGCCTGCTAACCATAGAAAGCCGCTTTGTCTTCTATTGTTGGATGCCGAGCAGCTGTGGTCAAGTGCCTTATTTAGAGGAGGCTAAGCGGCACTCGTAAAGGGAACTTCGTTTTCTTTTTCCTGCTTTTCCACAATCAGTTAACAACCACAGCTGTTATCTGTGTCACAGGGGAAATGAAGATTGATTAAGGATCTTGTTGCGAAGCACATTCCCAACAAAGGATGTTCTTACAATTTTGGTTTAAACAGAATCTGTTGTTTACTTCAAAAAAGCCTACAAAATGCTGGCAAGAGCCTGACGTACCGCACAGGTGAAATTAGAACTGTGCAAACATCGGCAGTGTTACTGCATGAATCGGGTCAGTGCACAGGGATTCCAGTTGGTCATGCACGATTTTCAAAAACCTTACAGTTTACTTAAAGTATAAAAGATCTTCAAGTAGGTCTGGGGGCAACGCTGCTTGCCGTCACTACTAAAAATATAAGGAGAAACGCGTGAGAAAGGCAAAGAGTAAAGCAATGAAAGCATACGAAATGCCATGTGTGGATCAGCTTGCATCCAGCTGTGGAGATTTAACCCCTACAGGTGGGAGGACAGGTCTTCTCTGAGTTAATTACATGCTAAATGTGGCCAATGATTAGTAGTTACAAAACCAGCCCACAACCACATTTCCAACCCCAGTGTTGGGTAACAGTATATTAAACACACAACCATTCTTAATGCACATGTGCGCATATCACACAAACACACACACACTCTTGGCTTCCTCTTCTGAGCAGCGGGGTTGGGGTGGAGGGGGTCTGGATAGGAGACGGAGTGGAGAGGGCTGTAGGGGAACGGACGTGGTCCAGGGCTTGGGGCCAGAGAGCAGACGAGAGGGGATTTACGATCAGACAAGAGTGCATCCTGTTTATATTTTCCAGGACCCGTCTGACTAGGCAAAGGACAGACAGACAGCGAGGGAGAGAGGGGAAGAAGAAGGAGGAGAAATACAATTATTGGAAACGCGTTTGTCTTCAGCCGAGGTCAATGTGTTCCCCAGTCCCGGCTCCCTGGTGTATGATGTATTTTTCACGCCCCTTCAATCTTTATCCCCAAACACCCACCCTACTTCTTACTCTCAATCCCCAGAGGTCTAAACATCCCATCATTCCACCTGGCTGCTGCTTCAGCTCTTCATCTGCGATAATGCTTCGTCCCGGCGCTGCTTAGACTGCACAAAAACATCTGGTTTGAGTGGAACAGACGAGGCAAGACAGGATAGGATGTGGAAGGAAGCTGGGGCGAGGAGGGAGATGAGGAGCACCAGCCACAACACCATATGCACTAACCCCAAACCAAAGCAGCCTGCCCTGCAAAGCCAGTGGGGCCTCAGCCTTTTTAAATGCCGAGAAGGTGATGGAAGAGGGCCAAAAACGTGAGAAACTGTTGGGTTTGGATCTTCTTTGAGCTGAGAATGACCATGAAGATAGAATGATTTTGTACTTCAAGACCTCTATAAAAAGATAATTATCCGTATTTTACACAGATTTTCTCAGCAAATACTTTGTCATGTACTTTACGACAAATAAATAAACCTAAATATAATAAATAAATATAATAAGCCGCTTCTTTAGTGCATCTCTCATTCTGCAGATGAACTCCAACTCCACCAACTTGGACTGCTGCTGCTGATCATAGTCTTTGCTCTGCTCTGCAGCCTTGTGGCACATTAACCAGCTCCCTGGTTTAAGTGGACCTCCAGCTCAGAGTTAATCTGTGAAGTTGGAACATGCACAGCTCCAGGACGAGAGACTCAATCAGGAAGCAGCTAACTGTCAACAAGGACCACCACAATAGCAACCTGGCCAGAGAGACAGCCAGAAGATGGAAAAAGCAAAGGCTGGTTGGCTAGGAGCAAATTAAGTTTGAAAGTAAGAGCCAGCAGACCGTTTATAAGTTCTCTCAGATGGATTAAAAATAAAATAAGTAACGGAATCACCAAATATACTTGGACAGCCTCTTAAATATACCCAGGCAGCTTGCCCGAGCACAGAAAATGTGTCAGAAGCAATGTAAAGTAACATAAAAAAAACAATACACTGACGTCAAAACAAAGGCAAAAAGCAACAATTATGCAAAATCACATAAAAAATACTTGAAGAAGTGCCTTTATACTTCACTTTCTGCAGGGTCAAGACACTGTCGTTTATTAACATGGTATTTTTTCTGCACACTTGTGCGAAGCTTCTGTCACTGCGTTTTAATCCTCCATCCAGCAGCTAAAGTGACATGCTCATCATCTGCAACAAGCTTTGACGGACAGCTAATTTTAACGGTTCCAGTTAGCAGTGTGGCCGCATGCAAGCGCTGAAAAGAAAAAACATAGCTGACATATGTTTAATAAATGTTTCATCAAAAAATCATTCGAAACTGTCTGGATTGAATGTAACACTCTGTCAGAAGCAACGAAAGGCTTTGCAGAGGAACGGTCTGGCCGAAGGGAAAACAGAGTTCAGAAGGCGCACAGCTTCAAATGCAGCCTGGATGCCCAGAGGGCGGCGGAAACTTGATTCAACAACTTGACTTTAACATTTTGCTTTAGGGATTCTCTTGGCTGACTTCAAGCACACATTTGGTTTAGTTATGAAAACATCCGATGGGAGGAGAGGAGGGGAAAAAAAAGGAAGAAGAAACACAACACAATTTAATCTGAACCTTCTGTGGACTCATTTCCCTATTCCTTTCTTTCCTTTTTTTTTTCTTGCACTCCTGTTTTCCAGAATGCTTCACATTCACCAGGGGTCCAGAGGGAATTAAGAGAAAAGGGGGCCTCCTAAATGTACAAGAATGCACATTTGCAAAACATCACACCAGGGCCTAAAGTAGGTATGGAAGTGAGAGAAGACCTCATCTCACAGAGTTGGCGTTGGAAAAAAAACAAAACAAAGGAGAGCGATTATTTGGGTTTTTCCCCCTCCCACAGGCACGATCTTAATTGTATCCGTCCAAAACAAACCTTGCCCCAAATCAAGGCCTTCTATTCAGGGGTCACATCCTCTGATGCTCACACCAAACTGGCCTTTCAACAACATCTGAATACCAAACATTACTTAGTGACACTTTAACATGTGAAGTGGCCACAAAAAAACATCAAGACGAGACGTGCATTAGTGTTGGCTCCAAAGTAGTCTAAGTTTCAACAGCCACCAAGTAATAAAAACATCAAAAACATCTATTAGACAGTAGGATGGAGAGAATGTAGTGAAGTTGAGTGGTTTATATATACGTCTATATGTTGAGACAATGTTTCAGGTTTCTGCACTGTCCCAATACTACAATAGTACTTCCACTCACTAAGGAGTGGAAGAGCAGCTAGTTTATGATGAATCTGCTTCTGCAAAGACAATTAAAGTATCATAAAGATTTATGCCTTTCCATGAATATTGCTAAAGTCATTTTAATGATACCTCAATTCTACTAGCAGAGAAGTAGGCAAAGCTGGTTTATGGGTCCCCTTTGAGGGGCATAGAGTCGTTGACTGTGCAGAGCGAAGGACTATGGGTAACCAGGACTATGTAGTCAATACAGACACGTCAGCATGCGGTCTTAAAAGAACATCAGTAAAAGAGATGACGTTAAGCGTACTTAGAATACTTCTTAAGTGAAACGTTGGCCCGACGAAGACAGAAAGTGTCAGCGGAGTTCACCACAAAGAAGTGTGAAAAAAGAAAAATCATCAAAGCTCAAAAACGGAAGCTTAGAAGCACAGAGAGCAGCCACGGTGAACGTTTACACTGCTTTTAACACTCGAGGGAGTGCTCTTTTCATGTAAATTCTTCATTCCTTCATGTAAATTCTTTCATGTAAATTTCTTTTCATATTGTTTACATGCTGTGGCATGTAAATGACTATCTGCAAAGACTTGTGCAGCACCCAAGGACCACCACCACATACCATATGCGGTGGTCATGAACCTCCATCAACTTCTACAATGATACATACTCCCCCATCAAAAAAAACAAACAAAAAAACCCCAGGTTTCTACCTTAAACATCTGAGTGGGTTTTCAGTACATGCTTTTTGTTCATGCAACTACAAGTCCGCTCAATGCAACGTTCAAGGCTTTCCCTCAACATTCAGAGAGGAAGAAACACAAGAGTTATGTGGGTAGAGGTTAAACATTCCAGCATGGAAGAGTACAAAAGGGAAACCTGACACAGTGCAAGCCTCAGAGAGATCATCACCAACAACAAAAGTGGACTTGCATATCAACACTGTATTCAACATTTCAACACAGAATAATCAGAACTATGTTTTTGTGTTACGATGCATTGTGTGCTGCTGCACTGAAAGCCAATGAGGTTGAGCTTGAAGCTCCCCAGCAACGCCGGCCTCGAATGAATTACAAAATACTTTGAACATTACACCATCGCAAAAAACCACGGGAACGTTTTCATTACTCGCCGGGGCTTCCGGAGCACTCTGTGCACCTGTATTTACAATACCCAACATCTGTTCCCGGAACTGAAACACAGCAATAATATGTGCTCTTGAAGTACACACACACACACACACACCCGCTGTCACTGGGAAAAGGTATGTGTCGGGTTTAAGGAGCACAAGCAGCACATTTCCGGATTTTATAAACAGGGGCCTCAAATAAACCTCACATGCTGATCCGACTGATATTTATGTGACCTGTACTGAAATCCCTGAAGTGTCTTTAAAAGGACAGATGACTTGGGAAAGGCACTTTATAAGGCAATGCTGCCGCTGTAAACATCAGCGAGCATTTAGCACTGTTTGGCCCATTTAGTCTTCCACAGCAAAATTTATGTCAAACACACAAAACTCTGCAGGTTTTTGCTGCCGTTTTTCTTCCTCATTTCTACGCAGCGGAGTAACCTCTAGTCCCCATTTCCTGTGTCTCGTGGCCAAAAAGATCAATGGTTTGGGTTTAAAAACGCTCAAGTGCTGAATATTTAGGTTTAGGGGATTTTCACTAAGCGTGTTGGCCGAATCACTTTGCACATTTCCCGTGTAAATCATTTAGGTCATTTAGTCCAAGTCTGAGTTGCTAAATATCGAGCCTGATCTTTGCCGTCAAATAGCAGGCTAACCGAAAAGCTTTCAGCTGACACAGTGGTGCATTTTGTGTTTATTATTCCATATAATCAATTTTACTGGCCCTTTTTGCTCCAGCAGGCTTCCCCTATTTAGAGAGGCTTGTAAACAGTGGGTCCGGATGTGGCACAAACCAAACAAGCATGCACGGGCATACACACGTTCAAATAGACGTGCACACTCACACACGCAATTTGCACTGTTTAGACTGTGGAAATGAGTCATCTGCTAGCACCGGGATCAGTTGAACACCAACAGGACGACAGAGAGACGCCCGGAGTCTGTGAGGCTCCACGAGACCACATGATAGCTTCCAATACCACACAGGACACCTAGAGGGATTCATTATGAAAAAGCTGTTTTGCATAATCTCTGGTGGGCTGGGAACACGGTCAAAGTAACATTTAGGGAAATATGATCACTAGAACTCGGCGCATTTGTGGCTATACTTGAGGAAGCCTTTGTCAGGGATCTTGTGACAAAACATAAGAAAGCATCCCACACTGGCAGCCTCCTTACTGTAAAGACACACCACCCTATTTGACCTTTTCTCCTTCTTTTATTCTATATACAGTATATGCATATTGATAAATAGTTAAATGTGCAGGTTCTGCCAGCTATGGTTTCGTCTTTCGGGAATATCACAAATTTATCAAAATTTCTTAATTTTGGCTTAAAACCTGCAATTCCTTGAGGCTAACCCAGAAAGCAAGTCAGTCCCCATACACTCCCATATTTAAACGCTCAAATTTAAAACCGAAATAAAGACGTTTACAACCTGGTACAATATCCTTCTGTTTTTTTCCTCTAAAGCTAATTTATCCCTTCATCATAACTGAAATATGACCGATGGATACTGACAAGCTGTCTGCTAGACTTCAACAGTCTTTTGGTGCATTTTTCAGAGGAACTACCTGAGAAAATAATATGACTTGCAGTCAAGTTAACCCTATAATGCCTTTTGTATCATATTTGATACATGACTTTCTGAGACGTCTATCTCATCAACATGATCAATACTTGCCATAATTTCAAAATGTTATGGACAATGTTTTTTTGTTGTTAACAAAAAGTTGCCAAAAACGCCCAATGTATCAAATGCGATACAAAAAATATATAATGAATATATAATAAACATATATCATACACAACATGATATAGCAAAAAAAATTGGATTTTTTTTGTAAGGGTTAATAAACATCTCAGTTCCAAAAAACAATCTGAATTTTCTGGGTATTTTTTTGATGAGTTGGGTCTGACAGGGTTAAATGTACAGCAAGTAAAAAAAAAGTATTTTTCAATTCAATTTTGTTTATATGGCACCAAATCACAACAGTCATCTCTAGGCACTTTGTACTGTAAGGTAAAGACCCTACAATAATAGAGACAAAATCCTAAAAATCAGACAACCTCCCGAAGAGCAAGCACTTGGCAACAGTGGGAAGGAAAAACTCTCTTTTAACAGGAAGAATCCACCAGCAGAAGCAGGATCAGGAAGTGGCCGCCATCAGGGCGGACGGGGCAGGATATGTGCTCTCATATTTGCTGGGTAAAAGTTTTACTTTATTATTTCTATTAAGGTCTAATAGGCTACCAAACTTGCTAGCTAAAAAATTGAGGGTCCAAAAAGAGAATTCACAAACCAATGTGCAATGTCAGAGCTTTTATCCAGAGAGGACATACTAAATGTGACAAACTAGGAAACACGAGCCATCAGATTTATCATGTACACAGAGAGGAGACCTACACCCAGATCACATTTTCTTTCTATTTGTAACATTTCTTTATATTTATTTTGATCTATTGTGAAATAAAAATATAAAAAAGTGAGTATCTCTATACAAGCAACAAGTCAAAATGTTGACTCATCAGTTACATGTTCTATTATGGTAAATTCAGATAATGGAATCCTCATTTAAATGTCTTTATAAATGCATAATAGTTATGAAAATTGATGTTTTGCATGTATTTTAAAGCAAATCTTTTTCTATTATAAAATTTTAACTACACTCAGCTCAAACGTGGAACTACCACTGCAGCTAACAAGAAGCAAATCTGGGACTTCAGTAATGTCTCCATCTAAGTTAACCTGTCCTGCAAGAATGTGCATGCTGACACATGCCTGACATAAAACCATAGTCAGAATAATGTGATGAGGAGCGACATCAGATACAACAGAAAAACTGTCAGAAAAATGCTCATACACAGAGTTACAGGCGTGCGGCATGGACATTTTTCTGCTGTGACTAACGCGGTCCAGCAGATCTTCTGAATGTGTACACGAATCTGTCAACTTCAATGAAACTACGATGAAGGCCACGTTGTCAACAGGGAGAGAACTGCAGACAGAAAAAAGTTTTGAGGAGTGAGTTTGATTCAGCACTCCCAAATTTAAAAGAGAAGAGAAAGGAGACTTTATTAGTCCTGTAGGAAATCAGTCCTCTGCATTTAACCCATTCACTCAGTGAAGCAGTGGGCAGTCGCCAATCCAGCGCCTGCAGAGCAGCGTGTAGAGACGGTACCTTGCTCAGGGGTACCTCAGGGTAGCCGTTTGGTGGATCTGAACCGCCGACCTTCTGATCATGGGGCGAGCACTCTACCTACCGACCTCTCTGAGATAGTTTAAAGGATTTTGAGTCGTTTGACTAATGAACTTGCAGAAGAGTAGAGGAAAAAAAAAAATCCTTAAATATAAATTTGGACAAGAACTCAATAAAACATTAAAGGAGGAACATTTCAGCCATTTTCAGTCTGCTGATAAAAATCAGATCTTTGTATCCAAACGGAGCTCAGTCTGTTTCCCCTCCATGCTGAGTCCACATGAACTGGCAGCTACACTTGACTGTACCTGCACAGCAATACAACATTTGACCATGAGAGGTCCTCATTTACAGTTGCTACCAATGAATGTATATAAGATTTTCTACAGTCATTGATTGCTACAGTTAAGGGGTTTTCAAGCGGTTTGATATTTTTTGTTACTGACAATGAGAGAATGGTGAAATGTAATCAAGTACTTAGTTTTGAAATGCTCAGCTTTAATTCTGCTTTTTCTGACTTCCACTTTTATGGGGAGACTTTTGTCAAATTTAAAAAGCAAACAGTACACAAACATTAAATTATTTTACTGTAAAGAGAGTAAATTATGATTTTAGAAAATGAACACTTCGGGAGGCTTCCAGTGGGCCAATAGCTTCAACCGTATTTGACCACAACTGATGATGAATGATAACCTTTTACCTTAATATAAAGTTTGTGCAAAGTAAAATCAGAGATTGGCTTCTTAGCGTGTTATACATACAGTACATGCAGGTCATGCATACATGTTTGGTTTAAACTTACAACTCCCTGAAAACAGCATAAACCTGATAAAAAAAAATAAAAAATTGCATATCTATAGAGTTAGTTAAACAGGATGCAGTCCAGTTTGCCTGATTAGTGCATGTAGGCTGATGTAAGAACAGTCAGAAACAGGAGAAATTATTTCCCCAACAAGCTTCATTTTATGTACTTTTACTTCACCGTCATCTTTCTGTGATGTATTAAACTCTTTTATTACCCAAAGTTTAACTGCTTTAAATCCGACCTTTCTCAGACATAGTTCGGTATTTTTATTTTTTTTTCCCAATTAAAGAATAAACATCTGTGTACAGCAGTCAGAGAAGCATCACGATGCCTTCTCAATACTTCCATGCATTCTTGTTTTTTCACCCCCAGGTTTGAAAATCCTTCTTTCATTAAGTTTAACCTGGATTCCATCGGTCAGCACCCGTGATGTAAAGCGCAGATTTTCTTAATAAGTTGTGCATTCGGTGGAAGCTTAAAAAGCGATTTCAGGTGACCTAAATGAATCACACTTTAATAGATCTGGCACGAGCGTGCTCATGCATTACATTGCTTTAAAAACTGGCAGATCCGTGATCGACTGTAATTAAGTGCTGATTATACAACACATCTGTCGTCAAGAAGTTTCTGGGGCTCAGAGTGGACAAACAAAAATTTCCCTAATGACATCAAGATTTCCATGCATTCTTATCCACACACAAAAAAAGAAAACACACACACAAACCCTTTGACTTTCCTAACATATGAACAACTCATGTAAATAGTCTTGTTCTCTGATCATTAAAGAGACTGGAATTATTTAAATAGCAGGACAATGTGCACGTGTTTGTGCATCCATCACAGAAGCCACAAGTCCGTACGCGTGGACGCTTTAATGCAGCTGTGCAAGGTGGATCGTATATTGGACGCGGCGTGATATATGTTCCCTCATTTTTATTTTTCAGGAAGCGGTACATCAGAGTGTATGCTTCCTCAGCAGCTCATTGTTACCTGAGCAGCAGAAGGAAACAACTGCAGTTCCGATTTGATGTGTTTTTATGCCTCTTTTGTTCCGTTCGGTACGAAGCAACATAGGAAAAAACAGATATCAGCTTCGAGTACATGTGTGTATGTTTTCTGTGGCTTTATGTGTCTATTTATATGTATCCAAGCAAATTATAGAGATAACGGTAATGTGGCTTGGATTTTTACTGATAATAATCTGCAAAGATTAAATAACAATGCTTTTCAATAACTTGCAAAGAAACTGTATAACCAATTAACATATAATTATCTGAAAATTTAAAATAACATTTTTAGATGGGGGCAATCACAAAACAAGATTGCTGTGCATACAGCAGACAGTTTTGCCTTCATTTATACATATGAAATACGAATACGTGCATCATCACATGAAAAAGCTGTATGCAACTCTGTTCAAAGAAAAGCAAAAAACATAACTATTTTAGATTTGGTCGTCTTATACGCTTTTTTTTTGCTCATTAGCGGTCCCGTTCTGACTCTTTGTGCACCTGTGATGCGACGACTCACAGTTAATCTCACCTATAATGTTAATAAGGAGACCCTTCGACTTGACCTGGATTTTGGAAAGAAGACAAAGTCACTTGGTAGGTAAATTTGATAAATAGGGTGCGTGTAAGATTTCAGTGGTGTGAACTGGCATAAAATGGCATGCTGGCACCAGCCACAGTGGAGGTCAGCTGCACCAAATAATCCCCCACAGAGATCTCAGGATGTTACAGTAGAAGTCATGTTCCAGTAAACGTCTGCTTGTCTGCCTTCCGCCTCATCAGATCAGTTACCTTCTGGCTTGGCCACTGATTTTCCATTGAAGTGCTGTTTTGTACATGGAGATACAATTCTCATCAGCGGTGATTAATCTGCTCGTGCACGTTCAGTCAGTTTGACGCATAAATCAATAATGAAATCTCACCGTTAACTGTGCAAGTGCACAGAATGGATAACAACAGAGGAATCTAAAAATAGAAATTGCACTGAAAGCGGTCCAGAGGTGCACAAGGAGACAACCTCAAAGGGGAGATTAGCCAAACTAAAATCAGGTTCTTGCTTTTTCATGACCACAGAAAGGTGGCTGATCTTTAGTGCACCGTGTAGATCACTTTGGATTTTACTAGATAAACTGACACTACTTCCTTTCAGTTGAATTACCTCGGAAAACATGTTATACAGTAAAATCTCACATATAAATCCTCCCCTAACAGAAAGGCATATCATGTGAAATTATATTGGAGTTATCACACAAAATGAGAAAAAAACCACTGTGAAGAAATCACACACTTATTTCATGCCATGCTCCTCTTTGCTGGATTAACAGCCAGTTAAAAGATGAGATGGATGAGATTTAAATAAATAAATATATGACCCAAATTTCAGGTGAATGTCTGAGAATGCTTTAGCTATAGACTGCTCATACTACAACCAAGCATCTGTAACTGAATTTATATTTTATCTCAAGCGGAAAAATGAAAGAAAGAAGTCTCGAGTGCATTAAGAGTTCTCCTGTGGCTTTTTTGGCCTCGTATCAGTCTTGTGATTTTGGTTTGGAGATTTTGGGGAAACTAGCAGTGCCGAGCGGGGTTGGGGAGGTTGTTGTCTCCCTCGGGGGCGTGAGGGGGTTTCTCAGAAAACACTGCCAGTCACGTCTGGCCCTCTGCGGACAGTAAATTACGCACATTGCCGGAATGCTTCCACACAGCAGCCCAGCTCCCTCCGTAGCTGGAAAGCCAATACGCCACGTACCCCGGGCGGTGAGACCACCCAGGAGGCATATGGGGTCACATACACACACTTCCACGGAAAAACAAATAAGCATGTGCTCAAACAATCACATACACCCCCACAATCAAGCACATGCAGGGCAGACACACACGTATATAAGCCAGTGTGTTTGTCCTCAGGGATATGAGGTGGGATGGTTTGTGGCACTAGGGGTGAGGGGGCACAGGAATTTCACAACAAGTGGTGGTTTTTGTGGTATTCGGATCCCAGCGAGAGAAACCGCTGAAACTCCCAACTTCCTCTTTGGCAAATATCAAAGGATGCTTGACCCTGTGTGTTCAAAGGAGCTGTGGGCATGTCAGGCACTCCAAGAAAATGCCTCAAAAATTGGTAAAAATAATTTAGATGGAAATAATTCACAAGTTATTGTGGTCTGGGCAACATTTTACAAGGAAAACAGAGGTCAACCGAGAGAGGGAAAAACAATATGAGGCCTAGAATGCACCTAGAGCTCAATAACAAACTGTCAATCACCATTGTTTGTTGGTTGGATACCTCAGCCCACGGGGCAAACTAAACTACTAAAAGATGGAGAGCAATTCTGGGCCGGTTGCCATATGCAACTGTGTTTTGTTTTCCTAAATGATGTTGTTTTCATGAATGTGTAAAGAGGAAACCAATGCAAAGAGAAGCACTGGTGTTTCTCAACAGCTGCTTTGAGTGGTCATAGATGTCCTTGGTTTCCGTGACAATATAAACAACAGTTTACATGACTATCAAAAGCTATAGCTACAAATCTGGGAATAATATTTCAAATCAGAGTCTAACGTTTGAAAATATCCAGCTTTTCTTGTTGGATGTACTTTTTTTGCATGACAGATATCAGTAAAGATATGTAAATAAAGGCGCAGCCACACCAAAAATCCAAAATGTTTTTGCATGCTATTAGGTTCTTACAACTAGGAAACAAACATTTCAACTCTCTATAAGAAAGCAAGGCAGTGTTTACTTGCCCGCTTCTTTGCCAACAGCTGCGAGATCCGCTCCTACGTAACCGTGAGCGGCGTCCGCCAGCTGCGTCAGCTCCTCCTCGGTGGCGCTGCACGGCACGCATTTCAGCTGCTTCTGCAAAACATCTGCTCGCTCTGCAGCACCAGGAACTCCGACCTGCCGTCATGAAATCAACACAGAACAGAGATTTGTATACCACATTTTTTGTACTCTGTCCACATACTCGGAGCCTCAGAAGAAAGTTGCGCAATTAAATAGCAATTCTTCACAAATAGCGTGAGGTTGATTGGAAACACACTGCAGTCTCCCTGGTAGTATGTACCTCCAGCTCTTTGTCAAAGCGTCCCGGCCTGCGCAGGGCAGGATCAATGGCTTGGGGCCGGTTTGTGGCCCCCAGGACCAGCAGCTGACCTGAGTGACCCTCCTAGAAAAAGAAGAAATAGTTGGATCAGCTCATTCTGGGATAATAACATTTCAAAGTTAAGACCTGCTCAGCAAATGTTAATTGATGAACTATGAGTCATTTAAAGCTTGAATCACACAGTTGGTGTGTATATATTGATATCTGTTGTTCAAGTGATCTGGTTAATTGACACTGTGATAATGTGTTTAACACATTTTGTGTGTTATTTATATTCTGCATGAAAATAAATGGCAATTTAAAGTAGCCCTTTTGCGTTTCTCATTTTGTGTCGTATGTAAACTATCACAATGCTGAATATTCATACTAAACACGACTAAAGTTTCAAATAATAAAGCCAGTCTATGTAAAAGTAACCATTATAAACCAAAAAGGCTAAAATTACCTAAATGCCTTAGTTTCAGAGTATTTTTTTCTACCGTCTATTTTATTTATTTACCACTGAGATCCAATATCTCTCATAATGGAGATCAGGCCATGATGGCACCCACACAAAAAAAGACAAAATACAGAGTGACCTCTTGAGAAACACCCCCATGTAAACCAGAGCACATAAACCTATCGTGGTATCTCAGGCAACCAGCTCTAGCAGTGAGCACAGAGGCTCCACCCACCTGTCGTTCAAATCTCTGGTTGATGCACTCAAACAGAAGAAAGTTACCTTAAAAGGAGCAAGAAGGAAGCTAAAAGCGATCCCTTTCATACAGTGAATGAACTCTGGGGCCACAACTAGGTACAGAATAAGAAAAAAAAGGTTTTTAAAAAAAAACCCTGAATCATACAGAGCAACTGTAGGAGACTCACAATTTAAAAATACAGAGCACGAAATGTAAATAATGTAAATAAACACAGTATGAAGGGGGCAGTTTTCAATAATGCTGTAAAGTTTCATTGTTTAATCTGCCCACGTGCACGGCAGCGTGTGGCACCCACACTCTTAGGTTAGGTCAAGGGTAGCAGTCATCAGTTTGAGTTTAAGCCCACTTGTCAAACTCAGCCTGCTGGTTTTTAGCATTTCATATGTCGAGGACATTTTTCAAAGCTGGAGAGATTTTCTGACCCCAGCCTGATGCTAAACCTGGCTCAGTTCTGCGTTTCCTGGGGTGGTCTGCCTGCAAGATGGGAAAAACTTTTTCCACCTTTTAACACTGGAGAGAGAATTGAAACACAAATAAATTACAGTGCAAGCAGGAATGCCGTGGAGCAGGAAGTGCTTTCTCCACATTCCACAAACCAATCAGTAATGATGACCTTAGTTTGGAAAACAGACAGGAGCCGGGAGCAAGAAGGGAGTTGGTGTATCTGTGCAGTATCACCAATCCACACCGCAGCCTTCGCTGCCTGGGGACGCGAAGATTCAGTTTGCTGATAAAGTTACGGCAAATTGTCAGCTCATGGCAGCCTTGGGTGATTTCTTTCCCAGACTCCCACTGGGAGTGTGTGGGGGAATCATCCTTTTTCTCATCAGGCACTAACACAGAGCTCAGAGGACAAATGGCACCCGAGAGATGCAACCCATAGTGCCTGAAGGGCGTCCAGCATGCAGAGATGGTTTCTGCATGACAATCTGTATTTGCAATGAGGGCATATTATGATGGAGCCACGTTTGGCTGCGGAAAGCCAAAGTATAAAGACATGTGTCTACTGAACAAGCAGTTACTGCTCAGTGTAATCCCAGCCTTCTAGCAATAATCATGCTAATGTAAAACAGACTGTTGTATTCATGTATAAAGAGAAGGCATGTGAGCATCCTTTATGTGGCGCAGGCTGGCAAAATTCACAGAGGATGACTCAGTGAGGTTCCAAAAAACTGAAACTTTAAAAACTGCTCAATAGCATGTAAGGTAATGCATTATTGCAGTAGTAGAGTACAATTATTCGGATACTTACTGAACCAATCCCATCCATCAGAGTCAGAAGAGAAGCAACAACTCGCTTCTCCACCTCATTCTGAGCTCCCTCTCGCTTTGGGCACAAAGCATCCAGCTCGTCGATGAAAATGATCGCAGGCTGCCTATCAAACCAAGGCACGTGTGAGAATGTGACAGTCCAGTGCAAAAATATTGACCCACCCATCATTTCTTTATATTTTTCTAGCTCAGCGATTTATTGAAACATGTGAAAACGTAAATAGAAATACTGTACAGAGGGCAGAATATTGACCTTTTAGGACTTTTTTTTTTTTTTTTTTTTTTAAATATATATTAT
>VOQK01011645.1:11204-24142 GCA_015052645.1 Benitochromis conjunctus
GTGGGGAACTGTTGAGGGAGATGTGTAGCATCTCCAAAATCTCACAGTTAAAGTTACTACTATGTAAGTAAGGGAATTGTGTTGGCAGAAATTGAATACAGTATCCTTAATCGTGTTGTCATTAGTGTAGAAACCCATGTAATTTCAATGTATTTTTGTTAACTTAGAAGGAATGCTTCTTTTGTACATGGAAACCAGGTCCTCTTTCACTAGGCCTGTCATAATGTGTAATTTTTCTGCAGTGTCCAATAATACCCAGACACTGAGCTCTACTTCCTTAATATATATGTACAGAGTGAAGTATGACCACTGTGGTTGGTTCCAGTCTGCTACCTGATCTCTACACACTGCTTCTTTAACACATCTCATTTGTTTTAATATATAAATGGTGTTTGATACACTGTAAACAACTTTCTTTAATTTCTTGTCTTTGATATCACTTTCGCTTGTTCTAGTGACAACTCCATTACTTTTCCCAGCCCAAAAATTGTAGTTTTCAAGTACTGTCCTAAAAACAATAGTGTAAAAATACACTGCAGCTTTATCAATATGAAACACTTGCCTTTCATTTGACAGTACTAAGATTTTATATTGTTCTCACCCATTTTAAAAAAATTCTTTTTCTGAGTAGGGGGTAGGGGTACTTTAACCAGTGAATGAAATAATATATGAATACACTGAATTCATGGCATTCTTTGTAAAGAACATGGTGTGTGTGTGTGTGTGTGGGGGGGGGTGGTGGGGTCCTCTTTATATTTTGGTTGCCCCAGCTGGAACTATTTTACTGCACAGTCTGGGTGAATTATGATGCTGCTCAGAAACTATTGATTGGGGCTGATTGAGGGGTTTGTAGATATTTGTGTTAGTTAAACTGCCTTTGCTGATCTAGTCCTGTTGATTATGCCTGAATGCAAAGTCAAAGATGTAGTATACGTTTTATTTATTTGTTTATTTATGTATATTCTGATAATACAGTCAGTTTTCATGTTGCGATTACTCCTCATTGAAACTGCTTGAAAACCTGTGTACAATGCTTTTTCTATCTCCTTATAATTTAGAAGTATGATTGATTTTCTTAAAGAATGATTTTTATTTTTTGCTCACATCTTTTATCATGCAAAATAAATATTGTCCTAATTCAGTAAATAGGATTACATTGATTCTGAATTGAGAGTAATGGCATTTTTAAGTCAAGTTGATTATTAGCACCAGAAATGTACACAGTCGCTGCAGTAAGTATTTTGTGGTGCAGGTTTACATTTAAATAAAGAATCAGATGTTTGTGGAAGTGTTTTTTGTTTTGTTTTGTTTTGTTTTTTGTTTTTTTTAGGTGTAGTCAAATATTAATAGCTTTTCCAGCTCTGTATTTATTGTGATTATGGTGATGTGCAATCCAGGGGTTATTAGAAATATATAGACTTTATGACTTGCTGTTATTTTATTATTTTATGTTCTGTTTTTCATCTATGATGAGGCAGCCTTTATAATTCTGTTGGAACATAGTCCCTGTCCACTATTTTAACTTAACGTTGGTTTTTGGTTGTAAAATGTATCTATTTATTTTATTTTTATCTCAAGTATTATGGTATTTTTGGTCATTTAGTTGGTTCATTGTTGAATTGCCATGGAATTCTGCAAAAACATTCGGGTGATGTATCCTCATTATTCTGGTGACCTTGGCTTTATCTTGTTTATGTCACTCTGAGGTTGACATCCTGTTTTTAACTGTCATGCTGATGAAGATTTGGATGGATTCCTATGAAATATCTCAAAATAGTAATTCCCTTTTTGTTGCTCGAGTACATCTTGTGGACTCCAGAATCTTTAACTTTTGACCAAAAACCAATGTTAACTTTTAAAACTTTAACAATATCTCTGTCTTTAACTTACCTTTGATTGCATTAATTGCACTAAACTACCAAAAGACCAACCAATGCTCCATTGTTCTGCGTGTAGATGGCTATAACCAGGCCTCTGCGGGGCCCAGTGGTAACCAAGGTCAAATGATGGGCATGAGTGGAAGGGGAGGACCCACTGGCCCAGAGGGAACGGCAAAAATGGGGACACCATTGATGTCAGAGAATGGAGCCATGGTAATGTATATAGAAAAATAAATAAAGCTTGAGATGGTTTATATTGGAAGAAATGTTTTTCCAGAAAAAAAGATTCCTGTGAACATTTGGCTTCCAAGAAATAAAAAAAAATAAATAAATTTTGAAGAGTAATTTTACATTACATTACATTACATTACAAAAACTTTATACTGGAAAAAAATGAAGATTTTAAGATCTTAAAAGTGGAAACCTAATTAACAGTTTCATTTCTCTCTCTCCCTTTGTCTACGTGGTTGATTTCTCTCCTTTTTACTCTTGGATGATGACACTTGGATCAAACTAAACACCGACTGAACTGAAACCCATTCTTGAAAATCCTGCTCCTTGTGTCATTGCTCCTCTGGCCTCTGTTCGTGCCTTTGTGTTGGAAAAAAATTCTCCCATACAACACAATTTTTATTTCAATCCTTCAATGTTCCCACCATTTCTACAACGGTGACCTCATGATGTCACAGCGAAATGATAGATACCCACAAGGTACACCCATGGGGGGGCGACCCGATGTTGACTCTCCAAAGCAGCAGCAGCCCCAGCAGCAGCAGCAGCAGCCAGCTCCATTGGGCCCCCAGGCTGGACCAGCTCCAGGATTTGGGAGGGGCAGTCCTGTAGGGGGAGTCTTTGATGGACCAAATAACAAACGTCGTCGATACTAACTTCTCATGGTGTTCATGGATCTGTGTTATTGAGCCCTAATTTTTGTTTTTACAGTTTACACGCCCACTACCTTTCCTGGGCATTTATTTTGTAATTGATAAAATTACAGAATATGCTTTTTATTTAAACTTGTCCTCAGTGTTTTATTTTTGTGTAGAATATGATTCTTCCCTCTGTGGTCTGAATTAAGCAGTTTTTTCTGTTTGTGTGATCATTGTGGAGGCATAGTTTCATAGCATTTTAAGGGATGCTTTTAAGGGTAGGCAGGTTTGTGGTCATAATGACTTCAGTTGTCTGGGATAAACTTTCAAGTTGGTTTAAGGGAAATTTTAAAATAAGATTACAAAAACACAAAGTCTAAGTTCTCAAAAAAAAAGTGGTGCTATTCCTGTAATTTGACACTCAGCACCAACAAATGTTACAGTTGTCAATAACAAATATTAAGTGAACACAAGAATGTATTATAACATGTTGTATGCAGGCACAATGATATGGTACAGTAAATGGTGATAACTATGGGTAGGAAATGTACAATAGTATGATATGGTGATATTTTACCTGCAAAAACAACAGTTGAATGATGCAAAGATTCAGCAGTGATTTTTTTTACAAGACAACTATGATGCATTCTGTTTCTTCACTACACATTTATTTAACTTACAACGCCAAAAATCAAGCTGCATGTTAAAGACATTGGTACGGGAAGCTCATGTGATACATTGTTGGGTCCCCCACTGCCCCCTTCCAGTTATGTCAGACAGCCAGTAAAAATGTTTGCCTAGAGATGTTAGGGACTGTTTTCTGCTCCTGTTGTGTTGTTGCTATGTTCATTGTAACAAGCTGATGAGCTTTGTCAGTAGGGGTTTTGAACATGTCTACAACAGACTGGGTTATCAAGATTAACAAGTAGTAACCTTTGGAAATATTTATAATTTGGCACAGCAAACTGAAACTTAGACTTGTTACTTTAGATTTGAGTCAAATTACAGCAAATGGACAAAAGTACAGATTACATCTACAGGAACTGCTGAGCCATGCAGCTACATGCCATGAAACTCCTGGCTTACAGTTTGTGTGCTGATGTTAATGGTAGAGGAGGTCTGGAACTTGGTTGTTGTTAGCAAATGTTACACACTTTGTATCTATGCAGCCAGTGACCCTGCTCCAAAACGAAATGGTTGCTACGTTGCAGTGTTTGCTAAATGCTTCCACTTTGCAATAATACCACTTACAGTTGATTGTGGAATATATCAGAGGGAAGCTCTTTCACAGGCTGCCTTGTTGCCAGCCGTATAACCCTGTACTTTTGACCATACAGTGTATCTCCATGTGACTGTTGGTTGCATTTGCTTTTCCTGACATTTTCCAAACTACAGTACCATTAAAGAACACGTACTAGCATGTTCTCTGAATTTTGGCATTGACCTGTATTCAGTGTTGGTTTTTGTGACTACCTGTCACTGTGCTATAATGGTTCATTTCCTATCAAAGGTAAATTGCTAGGAAGGTAAATTTTTGTCCGTCCTTATAATTCAATTTTTTCCGTTGTATTTTGATCGTGGTGTTTCCTTTGCACATTCTTACAATTTTTGGTTACATGTTCAGACTAATGGAGAGTGAATGTTTCAGCAGCTTAAATCATCCTGTATTTGATGGTGAAGAGAAATAAAACATTTATAGGAACTTGTTTCATTTTAATCCAAGTTTCTTTTCTTTAAGCACACCTTACACTTACTGTGTAGTTAAGAGACTATCATGAGTAATGTGTACTGCTTTTGAGAATTACAGTGGATCTGCTTATCCATGAGCACAAATTATATTGAACTGTGCTGTTGCTTCTTTTCCATTAGCAGAGTTCCCTTCTAACCACCTTACCTCCACTATGCCCGAAAGAGTGTCAAGCTCTTGTCCAGCATCTTTTTGTTTCATCATTAATTGTCTTCCAATACTTTCCCTTTTTTCCCTCCACTTCTTTTTGCCCAGTGTCTTTGTTCCTTTACCTTTCTTGTTCTTTTAACAGTTTGTCTCAAGTTTTTTCATTGCAATATATGTTAACACCCATCATTGTGGAGTTGCCTGTACACTCTTGATTTTGAAAGTATTGTATTGTGGGAACCATTTAATGAAGCCACCAGTTGAAGACTTGTTAAGTGCCGATCGAGCTATAGACATCAATTCATCCTGTTGTGTCTTTGTATTCTTGTAAAACCCAGTTTATGCAGCTGACTGTAGGGAGTATTACATGCCACTGTACAAAATGTTATTTATTTAGAATAGAATGTTCTAAATAAGGATATCCCACTTTTCAGATTTTATAGATTTTGATTTTTGATTTTTTGATTTTTGTCTTAAATCTTAAATTTAATTAAATTGATCTGTGAAAAAAATAGTTTTTGTAAAGTAAAATGTGTACTGGGTCTAATAGTGTTGTCCTGATAATGCTAATTTGAAAGTATAGCATTTGCAGTCATTTCCATTATAACAGCTCTTTTTAATTGCTTCAAGTTTAAGTTTAAGTTTAATTGCATCTAGCTGACTGCAATTAATTTTCACTTGGACAAAGAAGAAAAAAAAAAAAAAGAGTGAAAATATGGAAACCTGGAGTTCTTTGTGAACTGGTATAGCTTGACATTTGACATTTGAAAGATAATTTTTCCTTCAAAAACAGGGACATTCTAAGGCTGTGTTGTATACATTTTTCAATTCAATTTTATTTATACAGCGCCAAATCACAACAACAGTCGCCTCAAGGCGCTTTAGATTGTAATGTAGACCCTACAATGATACATACAGAGAAACCCCAACAATCATATGACCCATATGAGCAAGCACTTTGGCGACAGTGGGAAGGAAAAACTCCCTTTTAACAGGAAGAAACCTCTGACAGAACCAGGCTCAGGGAGGGGTGGCCATCTGCCATGACCAGTTGGTGTGAGAGAAGGAAGACAGGATAAAGACATGCTGTGGAAGAGAGAGATTAATTCTAACATGACATTAGATACATGACTGAACGTCAAAGTTCAGCTTTAGTGAAAATACTATCAAGTTACTATAAACAATATAAATTAAATTGTAATAATTTAAATTAAAAATTGTAAATTCTTTAACTATAATTATCAGAGATGAAAAATTAATATACAGTGAACAATGACATGTTCAAATTTTTGTAAATGATGCACAAACATTAATCGGTATGCTGCATTAACATTTAAATGTGTGTGTGTGCGTGCGTGCGTTCACTGTTGTCATCTGTTTGGTGTGGGTGAGACCCTTCTCTTTACAAGTCATTTCATTTAGATTACTTTTTGTGTGTCTTTGTGTGCCATGTCCATTTGCAAGGTGCGTGTGTTGCAATACTGTACGTAATCACGTGCTTCGCTTTGTTTAAAAAGTGGTCCTGGTTCTGTGTCAGTGGATCTGGGAAATGTGACCGATGCTAAAGAATAGATTACAGCAGGTAAATAACTTCTTCCTCTCTTTATATTTGCTTTCTAAATCATACATAAATGATTTGTGTGCTTTTCATAGTTTAGTCTCTGTATGTGTGTTTCAGTTTAGTAAATCATCAAGAATGTGATTACATAAACATATCTGCCTTGCTTACAGGTGCAGTCTATGTGAATACATTTAACAGTGCGCAAGCCTTATTATGAAGTCACTTTGGGGTGAAAACCTGTGGACTTGATCCATTTATGTGTAGACCCTATTTCTACACAATCATTCGTTCACTTTTAAGGCGTTTCTATGCAGTAGATAATGAGTCTGTAGCTTAAAAACTGAGATGTGGTTTACTTTTCTCGGTTTGCAATCATAATTTAAAGCAGGATTGTCGAGGTTTTTTTTTTTTTTTGCTTTTTTTTTGTGGGAAGCAACACAATCAACTTGATGATCTCATGTTGGAGATTTGACAACCTTTCAATGTCTTAAAGCTAAACCTGAGATCGCCTAATCATAAACCTTTAACATTACTAACTGCTATGACTTCATGCATACAATATATTATTACTATGTTGACAGATATCCACTGAAGTTAGGGTTAGGGTGGTATTACATGAGTGTTTATACTCATGTAATACCACTTACGGGCACAAGATGGTGCAAGTCATCAACTCTTTATTTTTAATGGCAGCCAGGGAAATAGGAAAGACTCACAAATAGGGTAAGGCTAAAACATAATTAAGCACTTGAATTTTCTAAAGGGCAATTTAAAAAGTGCCTTTAAGAAAAAAATGAGTTCACCCCTGAACAGTTCATTTTTTTTCTACTTTTAACCTGTCTTTTAATGAGAGGCTGTTGTAGATCAAAGATGCATCTCGGCTGATCTCCTTTATCTAACCATCTTGGGTGTGATATAGGCCATGAATGAGGCAAGAAGGGTGTAAATCTCACAGGGATTCAGTCTGTCTCACTTATGACGTGATCTAAGCTTTATCACTGTGAATATAATGCTGTTTGATGCAGTTTGCAAAGTGTAGCGGAGGTGTGGTCTTTGGCTCCGCTGCAGGGGAGGGGTGGTGCTGGGGAGGCTGATGGGACGCGGTAACGGGCACGCTCTGGGACAGCACAGTACAGGACCGGGTGGTCGACCCTCGGTCCTGTACATAATCACCCCTCCCCTGCAGCGGAGCCAGTGGTTACACCTCCGCCACACAAGGCTATTCTGTTAGTTGGTTTTGGACCCTATAGTGGACCAGTTCAGGGCAGCCCAGTGGGCCCCGTGTTGTGGACACCTACACAAATGCAGTTGACAAGACTGCTCCATCAGCATGTTTGTGCTTTTAGTAAATTTTGTATAATTTGTATAGTTGATTGCTCTTACCTAAATTGTATGATTTGAGATGTTTAGGGATGGTCCAACTGATGCCGCAGAGCATCAAAAGTGAGTCTTCGCTCAGTATATCTTATCATAATAAGATGATGATGATTTCACAACTTGCTTCACATTTTTATGATATTTGTTACCAGATAGAGATTTTCCCGTAGTCTGGTAATGTTTTATTTTGTATTTTTCTTTTAAAGACAATATTCAAGTTGAGAAGACGAATTTTCTGTGCCAGTTGACGTGACAGCCAAATTTGCTACTGAGCACTGGCTTTTTAAACTGTTCGGTTCTCTGTAATCCAAACGGTGCTTGTGTGCGGATGAGACCCAGTTGCCCTGTAGTAAACTGGGCGGCAGCACCAACTCATACTCCTTACTTGCTTCTACAGACCATTTGCTTTTCTAAGTCAAACCTTTGAGCTGAAATTGTCTACACCTCAATTCTTAATAAAGATGAGTTGAACCATTAGACAGCAAACTTCTTAACAACCAATCCATCCATCCTCTTCATAACTGCTAGTTTAGCACGTGTACACGATGCACACATTACTGTGGTTCCTGTTTGGTTCCAGTGGAAAATTTGTTGAGACAAAAAATCTGTCGACTTCTCAGTTGGTCAAAAAGCATTAGTTTTGAGGTAGCTTTGGCTTTCTTTATTTACTTTGTCACTTCACATGTGCATTACTCCAGACTGAGTGAAAACACATCGTTTCTGCCCACTGTCGTTTGCATTAGATTTCACACTTATGTTTTAAAGTTTCAGAGTTGTCCTTAGTCATGCTTTCAGTCTCGGAAAACAATAGTTTTATTTCCTGTATTTGTCATGTCTTACAGATCCTGCACAGATTCCAGTGATCCAGCCAAGCAACAGGTAAACTGTCTATGCTTAGTTTAAAGAGTCTATTAGAGTCGTGACATCCTAAATAGATAACAATCCACAAAATTTTGGGTTACACCCACGAAGGTCTTGGACATCAACTTTATGATTTACTGGTCAAAAGTGACCAAAATTGACCTGAAGGACAAAGTGGGAGACTGTTACTGTTACCACGGGAGACTTTGAGTATCACTGATAATTATATTATGCCTTTAAGTACTTTACAGTAACAGGTTTTAACTGTTTTAATACGTAAGAATTAGAAAACATGCACGATGTTCCAGATTTTCTTTCTAAATAAACATGTCATCACAAATTATTTTTTTCCACTGATATTTATCACTAAATGAATTTTGCTTGAAACAACAAATAAAATATGCACAAAATGATGGGAAGTATATTAAAATGATTTTGAACAGAGCAGATAGCAAAAGCCTGCACTTTGTTTTGCAGGAAGGAAAACATAGTAGTTAGACAGAAAATGCAATTCTGTTCCCTTAAAAGTAAATGCTGCCTTAGTGGAGGTTTGTGCTCCGAGCACTTCTTGTTCCCTAACCACTGTTTAAGTCTTGTTTTTCTAAGTCATATGTCATTAATAATGTTTCCATTGAATTATGAATTAGATGAAGCCAGCATTGTGTAGTTTTAGATATGAAAGGTGGTTCATATGAGTTGGTCAACTTGTTACAGTAAAACAAATGACTTTGAAGTTCTCCTGCCACAGGTATTAAATGATTTACTTTAAATAAAAAAGATTTGTGAAACCACAGTGCTGTTGATGTCTCTGATTTCTCACCTTCTCTTTCTACAGTCATCCTTTAGTTGTCTTTATTTTTTCTGTGTCACAGTAGCAACATTGCTTCAATTGTATAAAATCTGAGTTTTTAATAATAGTCGTTTTCTTTTATTCTTGATATTACTGCAGGAAGGATTACCTTGGGGTTTAAAGCCACTTTTTGTCATTAAAAATTACCCACCAGTGAGTAGTATTTTATCAGGAATGTGTCTGGAAGTGTGTTCAGATGTATCCTGCTCTTCTTTTAACTTTTTGTTAAAAGAACAGCTTGTTTCTTTATGACTATCCAGTTTCTATTAGGTGTGGGTTTTGATTATCGATTTTTCGATTAAAATCGATTTTAATTTGAATAAAGCGATATCGATTCATTAAAATCCTGAATCGATTTTTAAATATAAATTTATTTTGCCCGAAACGCCAGAATCTCAGGTTAAACCTCACAAAACTATTTCGACAACCACCAAACAGCTAAAACAGTAAATGACAGCAGGTAAACTGATTCCGCACAAAGACGTAAACACAAAGTGCCCGACGGATCAGAATCAGTGAGATGTCTGCTTTCTCACCTGGCGGCACGTACACGGACACGCCGACAGCTCACTGGTTCTGATGCGTCAGGTCCGAGCTTTGTGTTTACGTCTTTTTTTGCGTAGGTTCTGAAGCTGCAGGTTTTGTCTCTCTCCAACCAAAACTGACTGAACCAGCAGCAAAAGAAGATCCAAACTACGCTTCACATTTCGCTTAATCATCGTCATGAATGACCTCTTACTTTTGCTGTTTTGCTTCCACCATGATAAAATCACACTTCCCTTCAGAGCCTCTCTCTTTTCTCTCTCTCTCTGTTTACTTCAAGAACAGTTTCCCATCTCAAATCTCTGTTTTCTGCATTATTTCTTTGCTTATTACCCACCAGCCTACAGTTGTGTACAGCGCTGTCGGCTGCTGTTTTTTGTTTATTGTTATATTATTAAATGACTTCCGACAAGAAAGTCTCATTTCTGCTGTTCAATACTGAAGAAATTTAAACTTTGTAAAATTATGCAAGATTGCAAGACACTTAGCTGTGTCTCTAATCAAACCTCTGTAACATTACTCTGCTCCACTTCAGCACCATCAGGTAATGTTCATGGTTTTCTTCAGTTTTTGATCTACTGCAGAATATTTTTAAGGTTATCTGGTATAAAAAGCCAAGCCAGGAAAATCTTCATGTTTTTCTGTGTTTTATCCTCAGTTACTTTGACACAAAGACATCTGCTGTGATGCTCACACCTCTGATGAAGTCTCACAAGTGTCAGCTTTCTTTTTGTAGATACAAAAATATGGATATGGACTGATAAATGATCAGAATTAGAGTATTTCTGACTGTCTGAGGCAAAAATTCCCCGATTGGAATCTTGGATCGATTCGAATCGGAACCTTGTGAATCGAATCGAATCTGGAAATCAGTGACGATACCCAGCCCTAGTTTCTATGAGGGGCTGTGCCTTTTACTGGCTGCCATTGTAACAGTGTCTTTAATGACGCTGCATAAATAAGTGGCACTTTGTGCCTGTTTGTCTATGTGTCAGGTCGGGTCTAAGTCTCCACCTCCCTTAGAACATCTCAGGCTCTTCGAGGTGTGTGGGCCTATTTTCTCCCACCACACTCCCTGCTAGTGGTAGGGCGGCGGTTCTGTGTCCGGGGCTGGGTGCTCTGGTGTGTAGTGGCTCACTCCTGGCGGCTGCTTGGCGTGGCCTGACCCCCCTGGCTGTACCGCTGGTGGTGGTGGGGGGCTCTTGGGTCTCTGGGCCTGGGGCTCACTCTGCTCTGGCGTAGCCAGCTGCCAGCTGGGCCCGTGAGCTTGTCGCTGCGGCCCCCTGTGGCTTCTACACTGCTGGGTGGCCCCTGTCCAGGGCACTCCTGGGCTTTTTTTGGGGGGTTCGGGGGTGGGTGCCAGGATTGCCCCTGCGGTGGTCCTCCTGGGGCTCTCGTGCTCTGGGGGTGCCTCTGGATGTCTTACAAAAGGAACGTCTATGACCTTCAGGCCCAGCACTGCATTAAAAACGAGTATTATGCTGTCATTGAATATATATATATAGCATGGGCTCAGGAGCACTTCTAGAAATCATAGTCAGTGAAGAGAGTTTGCTGTATTGTCCATAAATGCAGATCAAGCAAAGAAGACATATTTGAACATGATCCAAAAAGTCTGCTGTCTTCTTTGGGCCAAAACTCATTTAAAACAGACTGCAGCAAAATGAAAAACTGTTCTATGGTCACATGAATAAAAATATGACCTTTATGTTAGTAAGACTATGCTAAACCACATCCTGCACCTATTACTGTAGAATGGCTTTGTAGTAGGCAGGTCACTAATTGAAAACATTTAGTGCACCATGAAATGAAGACTAGAATAAAGAACCAGGACTGTGGAGCAGCTGCAGGCCTATATCAGGTAAGAATGGGACAACAGTCTCTTCCCCAAACGTCCAGCAACTGGTCTCAATTCCCACACATTTGCAGTCTGTTTAAAGTAGAGGGGATGCTACACAGTGGTAACTATAACCCTGTCCCAACTTTATTGAGATGTGTTGCTGCCACCAAATTCAAAATGACATTTTCACCCCACTGGACAGCATGACAGCATGAGTTTGTGAATGCGTTAACTCAAGAATGATGTGACATGGGAGAGAGAGAGCTCAGTAGGTAGAGTGTTTGCCCCATGATCGGAAGGTCAAAGGGTTCGAATCCTCCAAATGGCTACCCTGAGGTACCCCTGAGCAAGGCACCGTCTCTACACATTGCTCCCCGGGCGCTGGATTGGTGGATGCCCACTGCTTCACTAAGTGAATGGATTAAATGCAAAAGGACTAATCCCCTACGGGATTAATAAAGTATATGTTATTATTATTACATAGGAGCTTCATTGGTAGCTCAATTGATACGATGGGTGCATCTGCTAGAAATCTCGGATGAGTTCGAATGTCAGTCACCTCAGCCTAAAGTTCAGAGATGATGTTTTCTGAAAACCCTGTGAATGCTATTATTTGAGAACAAAACAATGTAGGATTTTGAAATTGGGATGGGTACTAAGATGATGAGCAGTAGGACTGGTGGTTTATTGTCTATTGTGGATTTAAAAAATGGGTTTATCATATTTTCAAGTCATTACAGTCTGGTTTTATTTATCTCCCAACTTTTTAAAATTAGGTTTGTAGTTGACCAAAGTTCAAAAGTAGTTTTGGAAAAAAATCTAAATATACTAAAAATGAAAGACTGATGTCCAGAAGAGGGATCATGGATATATTGGGTATAATATATATATATATATATATATATATGATTTTGAATGAAGGAAAAGAGTCAGGTGTGACAGAGGATCCCAGGGACAGGGTGACATGGAGGCACATAATCTGCTATGGAAATCCTCAAAGAGAGCAGCTGATAAAAGACAACTTTAGAGAAAGTAGAACAATATTATACAGCTTATATAAAACTGTGCAGGAAATATCTTTAGCTGCCAGCACGAGTCCTGGCATGTAATGATAGCTTGTTTGTGACTTCAACATGTATTACGCAATACCTATTCAGAACTTATTAGTTATCACATCAGACAAATGGTTCCT
This sequence comes from Benitochromis conjunctus, assembly GCA_015052645.1. Classification (NCBI taxonomy): domain Eukaryota; kingdom Metazoa; phylum Chordata; class Actinopteri; order Cichliformes; family Cichlidae; genus Benitochromis; species Benitochromis conjunctus. The sequence continues at coordinate 24,072 of VOQK01011645.1, forward strand.
AAAATGATACGGTTATTTATTACTAGTCGTCATTTTTCAGTTTACCAAAAGGCTTTTTTTTCCCAGTCTCG
>VOQK01011645.1:24162-35271 GCA_015052645.1 Benitochromis conjunctus
AATATGAGTACATCTTTGACACAGTCAGAGCTGGTTGATCCTTTGAGGGTGGAAAAAGTGTGTTTGTAGCAGAAAGGTTGGGAACCGCCAAGGAGGGGCTCGTTGCTTTTCTTTGCCATGCCGAAGGCTGTTCATTATCAACATGAAGGAAGGTAATCATTGAAGTGATCCAGTTTTAACGGGGCTGATCGTGGCCAATTTGGGGAATGAATACTCCTAGTCTCTGTTCTTCTTCTGTGGCCTACTTCTTCTTTAGCCCAGTTTGTGGCCCACTTCTGGTTCTAGAAGGACAATCAATTTTTGGGCTAATAGTCATTTTTCCTTTTGAATACGTGCCACCTTAAAAAAAGTTTTGTTCAATTTAACTCCCTGCTCTGTTTCCAACAAGCACTCTGAGATTAAAACAACTTGAGCCACAATAACCTTTATTTATTAGCTGTATCTTATACACTGCGTTATGAATGCAAGATTACATGTTTATGTGGAGTTCAATTGAAGGCAAATCATAATCTTCAAGCCCCCCCCTACATTCCGACCTTGTGGCCTAGATTACGGTCAGTACTATTTGTGACTGTTTCACAAAGACGCAGAAATCTAATATGTCTTCAGCCGAATGAGAACCTGAAGGTGAGTGTCGCACTGTTCTGATGACCCATATGTCTGTTTTATTTAAATAACGTCTGTTAATGTGGCAAATGTTCCCAACATTCAGTGCAGTTAATTTATTTGAAACTGGAGTTACTTTCAAATACTTTGGGATACACTGCTTTCCAAAGCCTTAACAATTACTGTAAAACATGCTGCATGAATGTTCTGAAGCGGCACCGCTTCTTCTTGCTTGCAAATTTCTTAACATAGTGAAATGACCCTGAAGCAGCGGTTCCTGACCTGCAGGAAACAGTCCAAAGACAAAACGGAGAGGTGGCCAAAGGATAAAGGGGGAAAGAAAAACACCTGATGAGCAGAATTAAGTGTATTGTTTCTTAATCTTATTCAAGTTTGCTTTTGTTTCTTGTGAAATACTACTTGTTGGATTTTCCACTCTTGCACCGAGCCCAACACGTATCCACAATCTGATGAACACTTCTTTCAGTTTAAGTGGGATTTAAAAATAAATGAAAATGAAGTGTTGTATGTTATATTTCCTACTATGAAAGGCTTTGGGGTTTTAAAATAAATTTTTACCTGCTAGCCTGTCGCAGCTCTCACGGGCAAATTCAATTTCTTGTTTTTCTGCTTAAATTGTAATTTGATATCACTTAAAATTGTCATTTTCTCCAGTGTGGATAAAATGTAAATGTTTTGACTATTGAGAAATTGTAAAATGTGAAAACAAAGTAGTAGTACTTGGACAGACCCATTTGCAAAAAATCAAAATCAAAAACAATAGAGCTATTGACTCAGTGTTAATCTCTACTTTTCAGTTTTGATTGGAAGTTAGGATAAAGATATATTTTAAGAATGTTATTTTAGCCACTTTTCTGATATCGGTAAAAAGAGACATTACAAAATTACCTCTTATCCAGTTGAGAGCAGAGCTATTACTGTAAGAAATGGAAGCAAATACGTTAAGTCCTAAAGACTTTTTAGTTTACTTTTTTCCTTAAATCTTCTCTCTAGATGTACATTAATAGTCAAAAAGAATCAAAACTCCTTATTATGATTTACTTGTATTTATGTTTATGTGAAAAAGACTCTGTAGTCTTGTGAAAAACCTAGTGCACCCTTGAATAATTAATCATCAAGTGTGTACACCTTGAAAAAAGCTGAGGTTTTGGCAGTTTATAGGTCTGCAGCAGTCAGATGCCTCTTAACACAAACACAAGGAGGAAAAACATCAGAAATGATCTTAGCGGAGCAACTGTTGCTGCCCATTAATCTGGGAAGGGTTATGAGGCCATATCCAAACTTTCCCCAGTAAGATTATTCATGAGTGGAAAACATTTAACACATTTGGCAGTCTTTCCATGAGTGGATTTCCTGGGTGCTGACTTTGGTCACAACAGGCAATACCCAGAAATTGGAAAGAAAAAAAAAAGTTATGGACTTTTCACAGTACAACCAGGAAAAGACTGAACACTTCTGGCTTGTTTGTAAGGGCCGCCAGGAAAAAGCCTCTTTCTAAAAAGAACACGGCAGCATGGCTTATGTTTGCACGGTTACATCTGAACAAAATGTAAGAATTCTGCAACAATGTCTTTTTGACCGACTACACTAAAGTGGAGATGTTTGGTAATGATGTACAGTAAAGACCAAACGCAGCATATCAGCGAAAACGGCTCATACCAATCAAGCGAGGCTATAGTCTAAACTAGCTATAGTCATGTGACCTTTGATGTGAACCTATAATGATGTGAGAGACTGATAGTCATACTGAAAATTATTACTTCAGGTTATTGAAGGATCCTGTTAAAACTTTCTTTTCCATGTGACTGACAAGAGTGGGATCAATAGTCAACATGGAAAAGCTCCCAAATGTGCCTGAGTATCCTCGTGTTTTAATGTTTTGTATATCAGTTTAGTTGTCAGGACATAACAGCAAAAGACATTTACAGGACACATTTGATGTTTTTCAAAAAGATGCATGTTAGGTCTTCACAGCAAACTGTTACACTGTGATTTCACTTCAGATGAGGTAATGAGATAATGATCTAACACACTCATTTGTAGAGATCTCATTCAGCACACAGTAACGAGCTGGCGGGACTTTTTCTAATGTTGTTTGCTTGAGTAATGAAACTTCTTTGGCCCACTTGCTGAATTCCTGTAGAATTCTTGAAACGAGCTGATCCCCTAAGCAAACAGCTTATCTTACCTTTAGCGTTGTTTGTTTTGGGGTAAATCTGATTGTTCGCTGAGTGAATGGAACAGTTTGGTTAAAAATAGGTGGACCTATTTTTTGCAGCGTTATGGCGCCGCCTCCGTTCTATGCGTAAAGACGCCTTAAGAAGTGGCACAGCAACTGATAATCTAGACAGGAGGCGCATGAGCACGGCTATCCGTTGATGGCAAAGAGAGACGATACCTGAGCTTGTTTTCTTCCCGACGTTTTTTCCTTCTTTGTTTCTTTTTTTTCCTTTAAATATTAAATTTACTCCGTGTAATTTTTCCTTCATGCGACCTAATCGCGAACAAATTTTTAGCTTGTGGTGAAATGGTTCGTATTGTCCGGAGTCGGAGCTTATTAATGGGATTTCTTTCACCCCTGCATCACACGAGGACAGCTGGACAGTGAGCCGGAGGGCGTCTGGAAGCTGGATGGACAACATGTCTCCACAGCAGCAACAGGACAGCCTCAGCCGAGGCGGCGCGCAGCAGGAACACAAACGGGTACGTGTGCGCATAAGCGTCTACGTTTTCACTCACCTTAGCAGACAGTTCTGTTCTTTTGTAAGTAAAATCAGGCTTCCTTCTAATTAATTTCCGTTCAATTACGTCGTGGGCAGAGGGGCAGCCTGCTCACTTTATGAATGAGTCTGTTGGCTGAGAGGTTCACCTGTCGGCGACAGGTGTTCAAACACCCGAAGCAGCTTTTGGGAAATTTTGACAGTGATAGTTTTGCAGTTCTACAGGAGGTCAACGTATAACATTAAAAATAAATAAAGGTTGGAAACTAATGAGTGTCTTCAAACTCCAGTAAAACACTGATCTAAACAAAGTGTGTCATCAAACTGTTTTACTGATTATTAACATTGGTAGCCTATGATGTCACTATTACATCATCTCAAGATATTCTACCCCTTTTTCTGTTTATATATATGTATATATATGTATATGTATGTATATAATTATATTTTTATCTCATAGGTCATAAGAACAGTAAATTAACTTTTTAACTTATTTTAAAGTATTTATTTTACTTATTAAGAAATTAAGTAATCAAAACTTAATGCATAACTTATGCATGCATAACACTTCATACATGAACTTATAGAATGAAAAGATTTATAGACGTAAATTTAAGACATGGCCTAATTGTTGACAAAATAAACACTGAAAATGTCATATTTCTTTAGATAATTGCGGCATTTAAATGGTGCATATGAATTAAAGAGGTGTTCGAATATGGTGACTTGTATACATTTCACATTTACTCTTTCTGCAGGCTAACTACTTCATAGATTTGTTCAAACAATAATCACATTTAGAAATAATTAACTGTTACCCATCAGGCTGTTGTGTTCAATGAGCCATGATAACATAATATCACGGTTGTCTTTGTGAGAGTGTTACTACCACCACTAAAAATAACCTATCAATTAATTAGATCAGTAATGAAAATAACAGTTAATTATTATAGGTAGACATATTGTTCCATTGACTGAAAGTAATTTTTCCCAGTGATTCTTCTCTGCAGTTGCTGTAAAAAGTTGTGGTAATGTACAAATTCTTCCTTCACTGCACAGCCAACACTCCGTCCTTGGTTTAGTGATAACTGTTACACATCAACTTCATTTTGATGAATGTGCTGAGTCAAAAATGCAGAAACACAGTGTGAGTATAAGTAACACGTTTTGCGTGAATACCCTGGTGGAAATGACAGAAAGCTGCATGAGCAATTGTCTTGTTATATTAGTGAGTTCCTCACTAATAACATTACAGTTATTTTTTTAAACAGTTTTTATGATCACCTTTCCTTTTTAGGGTACTTTTTGTTTTCTTACAGTCAATAATATTAGACAAATTTTGGGGGTTTATAGTCAGTGTTTCCCACAGGAAGCCCACGTCTCCATGGAAGCTAACATTAGTGTATTTTTAGGACTGAAAGGTAACATTGTAATATTGTAACTGGAGTGCAAGGAATGTTTCAGCAGCTTGTGACCTAGCTAAATCAATGTTATTACGTTGTGAAAAATGTGTGGACGTGCGTGGTGGATGTTAGGATGAGGACGGATTGAAGTTTTCCCACATTTAGAGTTTTAAAGTTAGTGTTTGGACAGAGTGACATCTGTCATAGATGGATTAACATGAACAGGCCTTCATGGTCCCCAGTGGGTGAATCTCGGGGTAACCCAGGAGCCTTAGCTGCACTGTCAAACTTCTCAAGGGATTGCTACAACCGGCCAGGAAAGGTCACATGACCAAGCTGGCACTATAGCTAGTAATCTAATCTGCTAGCAGGTTGACTTTGATTCTCAGGGAAAGAAACCATTATAAATTAACTGCTAAACTAATAATTACACTTTCCTCAAACATTTAGAGACACATTAATGCGCCACAGAAAATGGACTTGCCACTGCTACTGGTAGATATCATCCTATTTGGAACAAGCCAATGGCTCAAAAAGCCAATATCAATGTTAGGCTAATTTAGCGGCGTTATCCCCAAAAGTTATTGTTGTTAACACAGTTGCACCAGTCCTTAAAAATGTTCACAGTCACCAAAATGCAACCTGACTGTACTTTTAGCTAAATATGCTGCTCACTGCCCTTCCTCAGACACATTTTCCATTTACATGTGGTCCTAATTAGCAAATACAAATATATAAAACTGTTTTGCATTATTATAAATATTACTAATGACAGGCTAATTACAGTCAGTGTAACCACTGTAATGACAGAATGATGGAACTGCTAGCATGACTAGGAGCTTGTTATCTTTGAGATGTGTTTTCACACATCTATGACTTACATATAATAACTACACAAAACAAAAGACTACCTTAACCCACTTAACCAGTGCAAAAACCACCGATCAATGTATTAGCTGATTGTGTTAGTCAGTGTGGTATTCTGACATCCAGTGAAAGAACTGTAGTTATGTAATGTGTGTTTGTAGCCCTGCTTCATGCTCACAAATTATACAATTAGATTCGATATGAACCTTTAATTATCCTGATGTGGGAAACCTGGGTAATCAGATTCTGTAAAGAAAATTTGAATATCAACATGGTTGCAAGCAAGTGAAAGTAGGAAGGTAGTATGAAAAATGTCGTTTTGCCACACACTAGGTTTTTACTAACATGTGAGAAAGGTCAGAACTGTCATGGCAAAAACAAACAGAGGCTGCTGAGTACTGACATTAGTACGGCCTGTGAAATGCTCTGACATTCCTTTGCGTTTTAAGCTTCAGTTCAGCTGTCCCTGTCCTTTTGGAGGCCATAGTCAGCCCTGATGCTGTGATGAATGTGTTGAACATTAGGACACTTGCATAACAAATGAGGAGAGTGTAAACATCACATAAGCATGGAGTCCAACTCTCAGTAAGCAGTGTGGTCGAATATTGTTTGAGTTGCAATACTAAACCGATACTTTAAACAACATTTTTCAGGTTGATTATCAAAGCTGACAAGCATGTTTCTGTTTTGTGGCAGAAATGTCACAATTGTTCTCGAGATCATTTTTCCACCATTGCTAATTTTTTTTTACCCAGTCTCATTTCTTGTGAGCTCTGATTTCTCTTACCAGTCAATCAGAAACACCAAAGCTCCATATACCATACATAATCGTAATTTTCATTACAAAATAGTTTCTTTGATATGGTATGAATGTCACGGTAAAAATATTAAAAAAATAAAAATATTACGTATCAAGTTTTGTAGCTTTGTGTTAATAATGCAATTTTTATTTGAATTCAGATTAGCAATGTTTTTCTCCTCCTTCATTGGTCATCTTTCTTTTTTGTTTTTTTTAGCGCACCAAGTCTCAGAGTTACCGGCGTCAGTCCGCCCCATCTCTGGTCATAACCAAGGCTCTAACCAGGTCCAAGACTCTCTCCAGGTACTGTAAAAGACAAGGTCGGGCTCACTCTGGTATCTGTGTTTCATTTACTTTTCACTATAAAGCTGCTTGAAGTTACTGTAGCCACCAAATCATCTTAATTATGCTTCACCTGTTTGTCACAGTGTTTGTGATTTAAAGCAATAACCAGCTGCATTGATAGTTGATTTAATTGTATATTAAATATATGAAGTCTAAAATAATACTAATGCAATTTAGTTGTTAGCCTTGTTTTTTTAACTTTGTTCTTTTGACAAAGAACAGTAAAGACGCTGATCATCGGAAACACTTGAGGTTGAAAGTCTTTGAGCAGAGATAAATTTAGTGTTTCCAAAGTAGGGTGAGTGAGTCACATACAACCCTGTCAGAAACCCTCTTGCAGGTCTTGTAGCTCAGGCCACTCTGACAAAACTCTGAAGCCACACTCTCACACACATGAACACACACACACACACCCTGGGCACAGCCCTAAGTGAGGTGTTGGATCTGTTAGGATAGATAATCCTCCTGTTGCCATACTTATCAGAGGATCAGGTGTCTATTAATAGCCTCTGTCTTTGAACATATGCACTGGGAAAGTGAAGAAGAAAACCTTGGTAAAAAGCTCAGACTGTAGACTTAGTTTATTGCTTAGTTTTGAGCGGTTTGTATTCTATGTCATGTAAAGTCAATCAAATCTGAATCACACTGATGTGATTCCCTTTTCGAATTCCTTCGGTTTAAAGTGGTCTCGAGTTCAACAGTGGTGACCATTAAAACCTAATAGTAGCTGGTTCACACCTTCTTAGCGTGTTTCCCAGTTTCACTGTGATTTTGTCTAAATCCAACAAATGTACCATTTGTGGACGGTTTATATACACTCATCAAAGGCATAAATGACATGGTAATATTGGGCTGTTAATGTTTTCTTTGAACTGTTCTTTGTCCAGAATTATTTTGGCTTTTCTCTAATCCACAAATATACTGCACAAAAAAATAAAGGAACACATCAGATGTCTATGAGGGGAAAAATCACACTGGACATGTGGACTGAGTAATGTGTTAGGAACGAAGGGATGGCAGATCGTTTGATGGAAATTCAAAGAAAACCCTGGTAATCAAAATGAAAAAAAAAAAAAAGAAGAAGTGGCAGGCTAATCTATTTTTGCCAGAATTTCATTGCAGCAACTCAAAATGATACTCAGTAGTTTGTGAGACCCATGTGCTTGTGCGCATGCCTGACAGCTGAGCTAATGAGACAACAGATGGTGTTCCTGAGGGATCTCCTCCCAGACCTAAAACCAGGACATCACTGAACTCCTGGACAGTCTGAGGTGCAATCTAACAGTTCCAGGTGGACGGAAACATCATGTCCCAGAGGTGTTTTGTTGGATTTAGCCCAGGCAAGCTTGGCGGCCAGTCAATGGTATCAATTCCTTCATCCTCCAGGAACTTCCTGCATACTCTTATCATATGAGACCAGGCATTGCCATACACTAGGAGGAACCCAGGGTCACTGGTCCTACCTTACAATATCAAGTGCCTTGAGGCAACTGTTGTTGTGATTTGGTGCTGTATAAATAAAATTGAATTGAATTGAATTGGTCCAAGGATTTCATTCCAATACCCAATGGTAGTCAGGGTGTCGTTACCTAGCCTGTAGAAGTCCATGCATCCCTCCATGGATATACCTCTCCAGACCATCACTACCATCACCAAACTGAACATGCTGAACAATGTTACAGGCAGCATAACATTCTCCACAGCTTCTCCAGAACCTTTCACATCTCTCACATGTGCTCGAAGTGAAACTGCTCTCATATGAGAAAAGCACAGGCAGCCATGGTGGATCTGCCAATTCTGGTATTCTATGGCAAATGCCAACTGGGCTCCATGGTGCCCGGCAGGGAACACAAGGCTCACTACATGACCCTGGGCCCTCACGCCACCATCATGAAGTCTGTTTCTGATTATTTGGTCAGAGATATTTAAATCAGTGGCTTGGTAGAGGTCCTCTTTTAGGGCTCTGGCAGCGCTCATCCTGTTCCTCCTTGCACAAACGAGCAGATATCGATCTTGCTGATGGGTTAAGAACCTTCTACGCCCCGTCCAGCTTTCCTTGAGTAAGGCCTTCAGTCTTCTGGAATCTCCTCCATGATCTTGAGACAAAACAACCCTTCTGGCAATGGCATGATTAATGGGTCTAACTGTGCAACCTCTGTAGGGTCCAGGTATTACCTCATGGTAGCAGTAGTGACACTGAACCTAGCTAAATGCAAAACTAGTTTTAAAAAAAGAACAGTCAAATAAGATGAGGAGGAAAAAAGCCGTCAGTGGTCTCCAGCTGTAAAACCATTCCTGTTTTGGGGGCTGTCTCATTGTTCCCCCTCTAGTGCCCCTCCTGTTCATTTCATTAACACCAAAACACCTGAAACTGATTAACAACCCCCGCTGCTGCTTAACTGATGAGAAGTTTATCCCAGAAGTTTCATTGACATGATGTTATTGTCTGATCTATTATCTATTCCAAAACCAGTTTTTATCTGTATTCAGGATCATTGCCCTATTGTGAAACCCAGTTGTGTCCAAGTTTCATCTGTTTGGCTTTTGGTTTGAAGTGAAGTTGAAGAAATTTTATGTAGACTCATCCTTTTATACTATTTGATTTACTTTGGTCTAGAGCATGATGCCACTACCAAGATGCTTGGCAGTTGGCACAGAATTCTTATGTTTGAAAGCGTCATGTCTGTTCATCTGATCATAAAACCTTTCATCAGAAGACATTTGTTTTGCCCTAATTGGAAGCTGAAAGTTTACTCAAGCTTGGAGGTGTCAACTTTGGACCAGGGGTTTCTGTCTTGGTAGGCATCCTCTCAGTCCATGGTGTTGTAAAAGTCGCTTCACCGTGGACAATGACACTGGTGTTAGATTACTGTTACTTTCTCGTAAGCATGCTGCGTTACTGTGTTACTAAAAAAAATAAATTTTTCTATGCTGGAAAAATAAAAAAATAGGTTTAAATGTTAAACAAATTTCTTTAAACAAAGTCCAAGAATGTTGCATATAATTTTTGCTTGACACAATGTGCATAAAATTAAAAGATTAAAACTAATAAAACAAGTTTTAAAAAGAAACTTTTCCTTTTGATTCAATTTTATATGATGGATTATGCAGAAAAAATAGAATTGGGGTAAAAGGTCTATTACTTTATAACATATTCAGGTTGGTTCATGTTTTTAAAACGTGACTAAGTAACTAATTACTTTTGAAAGTAAGTAATCAGTAAAGTAACGGGATTACTTTGATGGAGAAGTATTCAGTAATTAGTAACTAAGTACTATTTTCAAGTAACTTGACCAACACTGTTCTTCCGTTTACTTTTTATAATCATTCTAATGCATTTTGTTGAGTTTCTTGTTTTAAATATTGAATAAAGTTTGAATATGTTTGAAATATTGGATAAAGATGATAACTATTAGGAAGATGTACAGTGTGGGCTCTGGCTAATTGTGATTAGCATTTTTTCTTTTATTATTATGTCATATGCGTTTCCACCACTGGATTTAGTTACATTCAAACCAATCCAGGATGCATATAATTGCTGTTTTACAGGTGTTATGTTAACTGTTAACCCTCTGTTGTCCATCATATTTACCGTAATGGCATGAGAATGTTATTCATCTTCTACTATCTAAGTGAATAATTACATTTTATATAAATAGAGGGCTAGACCAGTGAGGGAAAAACAAAAATTTCACCAATAGAACTTTTAAAAAGTTCTTCTCAGGCTTCCAGAGCACTTCACTGTAAGCATGCAAATACTGTTTAGCTTTAGCTTTAACTTTCTCAAACTCGCAGTGACTCCCGTGAACTTTACATAAGAGAGTGCTTTGATGTACTTGCAGGCTGTCTTGTGTTGGGTGATTAAGGATGCCAGAAAGAGACAGAGATCTAAAGTGAATAATCTAATAACAGAGACACTAACCCCTCGGCAAAAGAGGCAGAGGCTGACTCTTTTTTTTCTTACCTACAGGGACGTCATCGCCAAAGATGCTTTGAGATAAACTAATGTTGTAAACCTACAAATATATTCTTGCAAAACAGAAAAGTTTGGACCAATGAGTTAGCTGCTGCTTAGCATTATAAGTGAGTCACACTGCTTCAGAAACAAGTTACTATATTAAATAAGAAGTGGTAGCACAGGTCATGTCAAAGTAATTACTGTAGTACAACATCGCTCAGTCATGAAGCTTTCAGGTGAAGGCTGTTTGCTCTTTTGTCTCAGGTGCAACATTTATATTCAGTTCAATTTTATTTATACAGCACCAAATCACAACCACAGTCGCCTCAAGACGCTTTATATTGTAAGGTAGACCCTACAATAATACATACAGAGAAGAACCCAACAATC
>VOQK01011646.1:4592-15139 GCA_015052645.1 Benitochromis conjunctus
AAGACTTCCATGTGAAGTTTTATGCTTTCACGCAGCTTTAAAGAAATCTTATGCCAGATTTAAACACTCTCCTCTATGGAAATATAAAGCCGTTTAGACTTTTCTCACATTTCACCATTTACTGGTCCATCACAGAATGAGCACAAAAGATAGTTTACATGAGGTGCATACACAAAAACTGTCAGGGGTTATGAACGAAATTCATGTGTCCAGCCCAGCGTTTAAGACATGAAGCAGGAGTGGAAGTTGCTTCTTGCTTCACCTGTTTGTGTGAGTTTGAAATATTTTCAGCTTTATAGGCTCCAGATGTGTTAAATTAATTACATAGAGGGCACAGCAATCATCAGTAATGATCAGTAAATCCCAAACTGTACTTTGTGCCACCTCAAACAGGTAGACTTCAAAGTCTTACTGTTGATCTTAGAAAAGAAACAAATAAAAGTGTGTGAGTAAATACAGTAAATACAAAACAAAAAGAATCCTACCACTGAGCCAGAGGCATCCAAGCCCTTTTTCAAGACTTGAATAAGAGTATGAATCGTAGTAATTGTGAGCTACTCTGGGTTGTTGATTAAAACTGTGTTGTCAGTCTGTCTAATATCTGTGTGTTCAGGACACATTCCAAGAGGAAGACAACTGTTACAGTCTCTCCAAGCCAGCTGTCAGCCAGCCTCATTGATGCCCATGCCACCACCAGCTCACTGACTGATTGCTGGATGAGCATCTCCCTGACTGATGTGACAGACAATTGGCTTGATGTTCCTGCTCCCCTTCAACCCCAACTCTTTCACACAGCAGAGTTCAGGCAAAACAATGAGTATTCACCAGAGCCCCCCACCCCAAGAGATTGGCTTCAAACCTTTTAGGGTATCTCCAGCAGGGCAGCTGGCATCACTAACGGATTGACGCATTTGGTCCAAAGATGAAAAGTGACTCTTTTGCCCCAGAAGAGACTTTTCTGATGAAATCAAACACTTCATCGTCCATGCCTGCTGGTGCATTTGAACTCCTACCAAATAACCAGATTTTGTCAGGGCTAACACAGTTAAAGGGACATCAAAGTCCTTTGTGTCAGTGCGCTTTTGAATAGTCAAAGAGATTGTGCATTATTTCTTATTCAGGTGTTTCTCTATAATTCCCTGCTGGGACTCTTGCTTGATTGTCAAATCTATTGTGTTCACATTCATGTTGCTATGTCAACTTCTTTCATTAAGGGTGCCAGGGGCTTCTGCAATCGGCTATTAAAGTTGTGTTATCTCGTGGAACCGGACCACGGACATGACAGTTTTCACAGCCTCCTCAGTCAGGGAGAAAAGGAGGTGGGCTGCTGTTGCCACCAAAGAAGAAGACATCAGGACAAAAGCCTTCCCCAGTTTCCAGGTTCTGCACAGCTTGTACTGTTGAATGCTGCATCACAGGAAACCTAAAAACTCTCATTGATGTGTTTGCTGTTTTTCTCGTTACAGGATTTCCACCTGACACTTTCTCAAATATTGGGCCTTTGTGATATTGGATGACATTGGGCAGCTGCAGAATTATCATTAATCAAAACACACAACTGTTCTAGTATAGTGCCATGAAGAAAAAGTAATTGCATTTTAAAAACTAATTGCCCTGTAAATCTAATAACTTGTGCCCCCTACTTGGCAGCAAAAACTGCAATCAAGTGTTTGTGATTACAGATTCTGCCTGTGAGTAAGTCTTTCACTGGACTTTGACTAGGCCACTCCAAACCCCCTCTTGTTTTTGAGTCATTTAGAGGTAGACTTGCTGTTGGGTTTTGGATTATTGTCCTGCTGCATGACACATGAAGTGTGCTTAAACTGGAAGGCAGATCAGCACAACCGATGACCGGACAGTCTCTTTCTGGATCCAAGTCATTCAGTTCATGAAGCACCATGTTTGATTCTTGGTATGATGTATTTTTGTGAAATGCTGTGTTAGTTTAATGCCCGATAAAAGATGACGCAACACTATGGGAGATGGACCTTTTATCTTTGGTCAGCAGTGCTTTTCACTGTGTAACTTTCCCATTTGTGCCCTTTTTGCCTAGTCTCTCTCTTATTGTTGAATCATGAACACTGACCTTCACTGAGGCAAGTGAGCCCTGCAGTTCTTAACATGTTGCCCAGGATTCTTTTGTGACTGCGTGGATGAGCCGTTAATGTGCTCTTTGAGTGATGTTGGTGTTCACCACTGTTTTTTTTTCTCCATTTGTGGATAAGGACTGTCAGTGTGGTTCACTTGAGTCCCAAAGCTGACACACGAGGAACACTCAGTTAGTTAACGATTTCTGTTTAAGGTATTGCTTGATCCAATTGTTCTGGACATAAAAAAAAAAAAAACATGGGTGTGGCCAGTAAAATTAAACTCAGAGGCCAAATGTAGTTAATTCATTATGGATTCAGCATCAGGTAATTCTGGATTTAATTGTGTGTGTGTGTGTGTGTGTGTGTGTGTGTGTGTGTGTAATTTTCTGTCTTTTGTCATTATGAAGAACTAATGAAATTGTGACATTTTCACCCAAATGCAAGATTCTCAAACAGATGATTTAAAAACATTTGTATGAACGTGTGTGTTTCAAATCAACATCTGTTTCGTTAATGGGAACATTTCTTATGCAAACTGCAACAACACTGAAAATGTCAACAGCAAAAGATAAAAAACAGAAGAACATTTAAAATATGAACAATTGTGAAACAAATATCCAGGCTTTGAATATGTAATGTATGTGTGTTTGAGGGAAACAGCTAAATGGTTTGAGAGGATGTATGTGTGTGCGTTGAGTGGTATACGTGCGTGCATCTGAGAGACAGTGTATAAATCTAAAAACATGCACTGATCATTTAGGAGGTGAATAACGGTCACCTTGGAGGGATGTGTTTGATGTGTCTTTGAAGAGGCCCCCAAGCAAAAACCTGGCATCCTGCCTTTGCTTCAAAAACAAAAACTACTGTTAGTGTGTACATGCACCTGGCTGCTCTCACAGCCAAAGGTAAGCATGCAGCTTGGCTGAGGAGTCGTTTCATTAGACAGCAGAGAAGGACAAACACCCGGAGCAAAGAGAAGGAGATAAACTAAAGTGACATTTTAGTGCAAAAGAGACTTTAGAGATGGTCTGTGTCTCAGCGAGCTGCAGGACTCATTTGAAGAAGGAGCGAGCTTTGATGAAGAGTCTGACACGGAATGCTTGGTGCAGTCTTCCACATCTGTGAGTGTCTCTGAAACTCTGAACATGGATACTACACTGAGAGGATCCTGGTCATCCTAACAGCGAGTGGATATCGAAGAATGGGTATGTTGTGGAGAGGTCCCAGCCAATGTCTTGATGCTCAATCATTCAGTTAAGGAAAGCCCAAAAAGTTAATTCTGTTCATCTGGACTTAACGTTTTCAGTTTGATGAACAGAATCATCTCTTTGAGGTTCAAAGGACACAGGCCACCCGTCCCCCCCCCCCACACACACACCTCTAGAAACATGACATCAGGAGGACTTTGGGTGTGGTGAACCCTAGGAGAGCCTTCACATCTGTAGTCATGAAGTGTTTTGAGCGGATAGTGTCAACAGACATGCACTTAGTGGAATTACATTATCTGGCCATTCTAAATTGCTCTAAATTGCCTGGGTGTGAATGTGATTGTGATTGGCTGTCTGTCTGTCTCTCTTTCCAAAGTGTAAAGTGCAGCAACAACTCATCCAAGAGTCACAAAAGACCCCAGAACAACATCCAAAGAACCACAGGCCTCACTTGCCTCAGTTAAGGTCAGTGATCATGACTCCACCATTAGAAAGAGACTGGGAAACAATTGTCTAAGAGGAAAACCCCTGCCGAGCAAAAGGAAAATAGAGGCTTTTCTCAGTTTTGCCAGAAAACATCTTGATTTCCAAGACTTTTGGAAAAAAACTGACAAAAGTTGAACTTCATGGAAGGCATTTCCCATCACATCTGGCATAAAAGTAACACAGCTTTTCAGAAAAGGAACATCATACCATCACTAAAATATGGGTTTGTGTTGTTATGGTCTGGGGATCTTTTGCTGCCTTGAGACATGGAAGAGTTGCTGTGGTAAATGGAAGCATAAATTCTGCCGTCTACCAAAACATCCTGAAGGAGAATATCCAGCCATCTGTTTGTGACATCAAGCTGGAGCAGACTTGGGTTCTGCAGTCCACCTCTGGAGGGCTTAAGAAAAACAAAATGAAGGTTTTAGAGTGACCTAGTTAAAGTCCTGACCTGAATTTGATTGAGATGCTGTGGCATGACCTTAAAAGGGCGGTTCATCGAAAACCCTTCAATGTGGCTGAATTACAACAATTCTGCAAAGAAGAGTGGGCCAAAATTCCTCCACAGCGCTGTAAAAGACTCATTGCCAGTTATTGCAAACACTTGAGTGCAGTTGTTGCTGCTGATATTTGCCCAACTAGATATTAGGTATAGGGGGCAATCACTGTTTCACATAGCCATGTTGGTTTAGTTTTTTCCCCGCCTTATTAATAAATACCTTCAATTACAAATTGCATTATGTGTTTACTTTAAATTTGCTTTATGATCTCAAAAAAGTGCTAAAACACACCAAAAATAGAAAATCAGTAAGGTGGCAAATACTTTATCACACCACTGTATGCACATTTCTCTATACTCACATACACATTCCCATTCATGGACAAAGACTCAACATATAGTACTGTTTCTTGTACTTATATAGAGGTTCTAATGTACACATACATGTACATGTACATACAAGGAGAATGCTTAACCTAAGAAACCTTAAATAATAATAATGGGTAATAATAGTTATGGTACAATAATAATCAAAATGACTATATTTGTTCTACAGAAACAAAGAATGGAAGAAACCTGTTTACTGCTCATCCTGCTGTTCTCAGGTCAGTAATATTAATATGTTAAACATTTGAACTATGGCCTATAAATATGCTGTGGCCGACTGATGTCATTTGGGGAAATAAGATTACATGTAAAGTTTATTCAAATGTAGTTATTAACACATCTACCACAAAGAAAGAGAGAAAATCTTTATATCTTTCAAATATGTGGCCAAGTATGAAAATCCATAACAGATTGTTTGTGGCACAATGACCACCACCAGTGCTGTTGACAAGCTAGGTGCCATTGCTTCACACAGGAGGAGGATGGGATAAGGTGTGCAAAGAGCAAGACAGAAAGGCAGCACAGAGTTTGAGAGTAAGGAATTTAAGTCTAGGGACTAAAACCGGTAAACAGAAAGAACTGGCTGATATGATGGACAGAATAAAGGTTGCTTTATTCTTTGTCACTGGTATTAAATTAAAAACAGTCCTACTGACTGAAATAGTTTAAGTTATTCTAATATTTTCTTTATTTTGAGTATTATGTAGTGACACAGCACCCAGGGTTCTTTCTCTTTAACAACAACAATCTTTAACCACAGCGGTTCCCTTGTGAACCGCTGTGGTTCACAAGGGAAAACCCTTTGGTGAACCACAGCGTTGTCACCGCCTGTAGCATTTCCCTTTTAGACACATGGTCTAACCTGTGTGCCCATTTGAGAAGCCAGGGGAAGAAGTGTTTAGGCAGACATGAATGCTGGACAGATTAAATCAGCATGCAGTCATGTTTATGCCAGATGCTTTACTCTGCCTGAGAGACAAATGACTGCACAGCAGAAAGGTCAGTGAGGTCAGGTGTGGGCAGTGGAGTTAAAACAAGTTGAAAGGGCAACCCCCCTGAGGCGGCTGCCTTGGTAGCTGCATCAGCGGCAGCATTTCCCTGTGAGGCAGAATCAGCTTTACCTGTATGTGCTGCAAACTTCACTGCAGCAATGCGAGCGGGTAGGAGGACGGCATTCAGCAGCACTGCTACCTGGTCAGCAATCAAGATGGGCCTCCCATCAGATTTCAGGAACTTTCTGTGTCTCCACAGGGCACCAAAGTCATACACCACACCAAACACGTAGCGAGAGTCAGTGTAGATGGTGACAGAATGACCCTCAGCAAGTTTGCAGGCTTCTTTGAGTGCCACAAATTCCGCAGTCTGCGGTGAGAAAAGCTTTGGCAATGAGCCTGAAATGAGAATGTCATTATTAGAACACACAGTTAGTCCCTCCTAAATCACATAAGAAGGAGCCACGCACGTACAACACCATGTCATCCTATCAATGGGAATGTCTAACAATTCAAGATATACAAGCTTCAGTCAACAAAGCAGTGCAGCGGTGTGGCTCACCGTCCTCTTGTGTGGGGGAGGAGAGTGGCAAGGTTCAGCGTTGTGCATGTGGGCATGTCAAGCATGCACTGTTGTTGCACTGTTGCACCGTTTGTTGTTCTAAACACAATGGATTACCACACATAAATTACTACACTCCTCAGTGACGACAATACCTATGAAGCCTGGTTAAAAATCTGGTTAAAAATCACTACAAGATTTCTCACAGTGTCAGTGGAGGCCAAGGTAAAGACATCAAGACTAAGTATCTGGTTAGAAAGCACATTTATGAGATTTTTTGGGTCGAAACCCTGATATTATTGATTAGTTTGGATTATTTCAGCAGATCATCTCATCATCAAGATGTCAGCTTGTCAACAACAATCTGTTAAAGAAAGACGAGGTAGTATTATTATTATTTTATTCTTTATGGTGGTCATCACCATTGCATTTGAGTTCTTTAATATTCTTAGTAAATATATAAATATTTATGGAGAGACTTTTGAAAAGCAATACTAATGATTAAAAAAAAACGTAAACCCAGAGACGTTACAAGGTGAACTGAAT
The DNA here is from genome assembly GCA_015052645.1 of Benitochromis conjunctus. NCBI lineage: Eukaryota > Metazoa > Chordata > Actinopteri > Cichliformes > Cichlidae > Benitochromis > Benitochromis conjunctus. Next base: position 11,363 of record VOQK01011646.1, read on the forward strand.
CCAGTATCTGTAACGAACATTATGATCCCCACGCCCCCCCAAAAAACTTAATAGAAGTATATCACATATATTACATTTATTTAATTTTGTCAAAAATGAAATAGAAATTTGGTTCAAATGTGAGAGATCAGCATTTCTCTTTAGGGACTATTTGACTTTAACTAATGGCCCAGCCTCAGGTCCAGGTGTCAGATGTGAAACTCAGAACATTATCAGTGTTGTAACTGAGCAGTGGGAGCTTAGAGCAGCTCTGATTAGTCCAACATGTGCCTGATGATGATGATGATAAGCCTTTATTTATGGCTGCAATGTTATACGTACATGTTACATGTAGTGAAATTGGACCCCTTCTGACCATACATACATTGCACAAACATCACATTTAGTGTCACCATTTTTAACACAGTAGTCTGAGTGTGTCAAGTTCAGAGTGTAATCTATCATCCAATCATCAAGAAACAAATACCTGCAAATCTACTCGTGTTGGGTTCAGCTGCCAGTGAGGAGACTGGCAGTGGTAACTCACATAAGGAAGGAAAAGAAAATGAAAGAAGCAAACCTCCACTGAAATGAGACACTGACAATGGCTCAAGGGGAAAAGTGATTGGAGTGTATTTAACAGGTTAGATTGCTCAGAACATTGAACATGAACCACGTTTAAATTCCTTTCAACAGGTAGTGCACCTCGGTAATTTGACCTTCAACAATGTCCCACATGTCACTTTGAGTGTCCATAAACATATTCAATATTTGGTAAGCGTTCAGGGTTATTTGGATTGTCTTTAATCACAGTTCTATTTTTTTCCCTGATGCATCAGTTTTTTGTTGAATGGTATAGATAGATAGATAGAAGATACTTTATTGATCCCCTAAGGGAAATTCTTGTATCAGATCTGACCTTCCAAAATACAGTAGCAACCTAAAGTGTCCTGAGATCTCAGTAAAAAAACATTAATCCTTTAAAAAAAAAAGTTACAAATCATCATATCCTACCACCCTCCAAGGAAACAGGTGGCCTTCAGATTGAGAGCGTCCTTTGGAGGCATCTCCAGTGGCATCCAGACCTTAGATGGCACCACTCGGTCCTTGCAGCAGATTACTACATAGGAAAAAACCAGCCTGCACACAATGTGCAGAAGAATCACTTCACTTGAAAAATAAACATGTATCACTACCAATAAATCCTCCAGAATCCTATTTGCACAAAATTAAATAAAACAAAAAATCAAACTGTGTTAGTGTTATTTTTCCAGTCTTCACACATCTATACAATTCTTATTGTCCAATAACAATAAATCAACAACAAAAATACATTTCACTGAAAATCATGAACCATGAAAAGTGTCCCACGTGGTGTGTTAGCCAAAAGCTCACATTAGCCCAGGGAGCACATGTGGCTACGCTAGCATACTTTTCCACGGCTAACGCAGCTACGAAATCGTTAGCAGCTTCTACAACCATCACATTTCCAATAAAACATTGTGTCCTGACTGGTTTTATGACTCAGAACCTGGACCGTGAATCGCAATTTCATTTGTAACCTATGAGACTCACCAGGATATTCTTCAAAGAATACATTCATTCCGTGGCTCAACACGTTACAGGACGGAACCTTCACAACGGCTTTTCCGCATCTCTCCCCCCCCCCGTGCAGGCGGATGCAGTAAAAAACCAACAAAAAACCAACAACAAAAGTTACCGTGCACAACGCTATGGTGCATTCACGGTACATGGGAAAGCTCAATGCTTAACTAAAACTAATACTTTTTAAAATACAGATAGGATACCATTGCCATAAAATAACCATGGGTTACATGAGTGAGAGTCAGTCTTCCAGCCGATGCACGTGACCTTGAAGGTCTCTGCTGTCTGGTTTTTGGTGCTGACGAACTTATTTTCACTATGAGACTTAAAAGAAGAGTGAATGGACAAGATGTCAGTGGCATGTAGCTCCTCTTGTTCATGATCCATCACAGTTCTCAGGTTACTGTAACATGCGACGTATATAAAGAAATATATACTTTGTCCAGTTCAGCTAACAACTTGCAAGAAAATCTAATGAGAGTTAAACTCCACTGAGAAGTCACACAAACAGTCAAATAGAGACAAATTCATCTGGTTTCGCTAAAATCTGACATTTGCAATGACTGGCACTATCATGTACCCAGTAAAAATGTTTTGCCATGTTTAGCTGCACTGGTGTAGTTGTTGTACCTTCAAAATGTTTTGTTTTATTATAGACATTTATTCAGCTGTGGTCTACTCAGCAGTGAGAACTGAAGACGTGGTAATATGAAGTGCTACCACACACACACACACACACCACCACCACCACCACCATCAACTTTGCTAAATTGCTCATGAAAAACATAATTGAGAAATGCAAATCCAACTCTTTTCACGGTTGTTGCGGTCGTGATAATTTTGTGAGGCCACATCAAAAACCAAAGTTACCAAAGTTCTACAAGTTGGGCCTCCATCGCTTGTATCCACAGCTCAAAGCTCATCGCTCATACCATCTGAATCACTGTGTTCCAGTCAGTCAAGTGAGTCTGCACAGCTGTAATTGTCTTTGTTCACTTTAACCTCATGGTGGCAGTGTTGTTACACTGGATCATTAATATTTTGATCTCCACACAACACAGAACACTTTCAACGTTTTCTTTAACTTGTCAGTGTTTCATGGTTTTTAACCTAACAGGGACATTTGTTAGAACTGATTCAAACCCTGTTCATTAAAGTTAGATATCAGAATCAGATACACATCACCTGAAAAGGAAAAGTTTAATGTTTATTTATTTTTATTTGTCTTTGACTTCAAGCGTAGTCTCTACAAGCCACCAGGGGGTGCACTTCAGCATCTCTCTTCCCACAGCCCTGAATCCAGCACTGTTCCTGTCTTATTTCCACTGACTAATACCCAGAGTGGTTACTGACCGCTTGATGACCACAGACGGCTTCTTCTTTGGTGGTCACTCACTGTCAGCACAAAGAAAGGAAATGACTCTGTAATAGTTCCCTTGGTCACACTTTGGCCCACCTGTCTTCTCTTATGCGTTTTAGTCATGTGTCCTAATGTCTTTAAGTCATATCTCCATCTCTGTCATTGCCTCAGTATTAGAGTAATAAACATTTATATTCAAGGAAGCTGCAGGTTTCTAGTCTATTTTTTTTCTCTTTTTAATAAGTGACTATAAATTATATTTAAACTCTGTATGAGTTTAATCATAGGTCCCTATGAAAAGTGTTTGCAAAATATATCGTTTTTAAAGTCACTTAAATCTAAGTTAGCATAGAGATTTTTTGAACTATGTGGTTTTATCGGTATTAGACAGGCTGGTAACATCTAAGCAGATATGTTAGCTCTACTTTCATAGAAAGAATAAAAATGGAGAATGAAAGAAGCTTTGAGTGTGTAGCAGAATGAATATTATATTATTGGCTTTTGGGCCCACTACTAGTAATGCTCATTAGGGGGCGCTGCTATAAATAGTAGCTGCCATCTGAGCGTCCCTGAATCGCTCACCTGTTGCAATCCGCCTCCGGCTTTTTGGTCACCTGACTTCCCCCGGTGTTACAGAGGCTGTTTTGTCAATTCCAAGTACTCTGCAAGTCCGTACTTCCCGTGAACGCGAGTCCGGACTCGCTTACCTGGAGTTGAGAAACGGCGGTCTCGCGAAATGCATGACGGGTTATTTGGCTCCACCAAGTCCACACAAGTCACCACCGATGCATGCTCGATAAAACGGGCGGAGCGAGAACACATCCGGGAACTTT
>VOQK01011649.1:14862-31571 GCA_015052645.1 Benitochromis conjunctus
TCTACGCAGGTCCCACCTCACAACTGCTACCTGGCCCAAACAGCTCAGTGATTCAGGGTACAAGCACAACTGTTTTACAGTCGACTGATTTGAGAAGCACAGCGAGACAATGAGTCTAGATATAAATAACGAACCAGACAAAGAAAAGGGAAGCAGTGTAAGCTATAGTGGAACTGTAGCAGTCAGGTTAAGTTATTATTATCACCACACATAAAGTTGCAAACATAAATACAACTAAATACACCTGCTTTACTTTTCGTTTGCTGTCACTCGCCAGGCTTGGTGATGGTTATGCGAGGCATGCTCGTGTTCTCCCCCCGGTCCATATTCATCTCTGCAAGCATGACATCACAGAAATCATAAGATGAAAGCAGGTTTCTTTTTTTATTCCTGTGCTGCTTTCAGAAATGACAACCAGCCTGTGAAATACCTCAGCCCCACGCCGTCCCCTGCACAGGATGCTCTGCACAGACGCTGCTGGAACGCACATTTGGCTGCAGAGTTGGTTGGTGTCACGGAACATTTTCACCACGATCGCACGCGTGACTAAATGCTCGAGATCTGTATTGTGTCTGCCTTTGATGCTGATCACATAGCATCTTCCTGCGTGTGGATGAATATGCTGTGTATTACAAAGCTAGCCTTGGGTGGGAGATCCCATGGAGTGGTGCGAGGCTGGAGTTGACACACTTCCTCTCGCTTTCTGTCTTCCTCTCGGGCAGGATATATTACACAAAGGCCTAGCAGCGCAGAGTGGTTATATTTTCTTTATTTAATTTTTTTTCTGTCTGTTACATCATGCTCCGTGTTCTCTGCTTTATTCGTGATATTCTGGGATCTTCTCACCACCCGTGGATCCTCATGGTTTAGTGCTGTCACGAGGACATCAGACCCGAGCTCTTGATGTTTAGAGGCTGCAGTTGTAACGTGAACTCGGCCGGGGGGAATATTACTGTGCGAGTTTTGTGAAGCGAGTGGTTGTCTTGTTGCCTCGTTTGGCCGTCTTTGGATGTTCAACTAGGTTTCCAATTGCCCAGAAGGGAATGAAGGGGCCCTTTTTGCTCAGCGACGATCCACATACACACAGAGACAGACAGATAAACCAACTGTTTAACAGAGCCTGGTATAGGGTGGGAAAGTTTGTTCAGCCAACCCAGGCTTTAGAGCGCGTCTGTATTTGCATGCACAGATGGGAGTTTAGCAGCACTGAGCGCGTTTGTCTGCCCGACAAAGCCCCTGTAGCGAGCTGCGTGTTTCATTTTCTGTATGCCGAACGGTTATAAATAACCAACCGGGTCTTAAAAGAATCAGACAGCGCGCACGTCCAGGTTGTTAAGCAGCACAGCAGTGTAAAGAATACAGGAAACACGCTGTTCAAGATGGCAAAATCCTCAGACGTTTAAAAAAAAAACAGGGTTTCACACACGCACACACACGTGTATAAGTTGGTACACACCTTGTAATACACAACATCTTTGAAAAACTGCCGGCTTTTATCTGTTTCACAACCACTGTGTCCAAATTGAACGTCACACTTAAAACTATGGAACAGAAACAAAAGGGCAGTAATGCTCAGCAAGTGAGTGGTACTTTATGCCATAATGGAAAATGATGTCACCCATAATCAAATATAGAAGCTGTTATCCACACAATGGCAGAAACAGGAAGTGGAACAACCTACATTTAGCATCCAGTAGTCATTATACGTATCCGTGTACGTGTGTGTGTGTTTACGTGTGTTGATCGTGGTAAAATCTGATATTGGTGATACCTGCTGTAGCTGGAAGTACTGCGATGCTGATAGGAGTTTGGTAGTTGTTGTTGTGTTTTTTTCTTTTTTTCTTTTGTGGTGTTGTAACACCACAACATACAGTCATGAAACTTTATGGCTCTTTAGTTCAGATCAAAATAAAGGTTGAGTTTCGAAAGCCCGTGTGGTCTGATCCACAAATGCTCACGAAAGAGGCCAAGCGGCCGTTTACCCACTTGTGCCACATTCTTTTTCTTTTTTTCCTTCTTCGTTTTGTATTGCAGTGTAAACTGTATACAGAGTTACAGTACCCATATAAAGTACCTTTACTGTGTGTGAATATATTTTGGAAGCTGGGGGAGGTCTGAGAACTCAGTGCTGTTCGGCTGGTGGTTTAGCATGTGAACAAAACTGAGTCTGATATGACAGGAAACCCCACCCACTTTGTTTTCAGATCATACGTGATCATTGGTTAAGCCTGCACATGCGACCATGACCGACGAAGAGCCGGTGTACTCGTCATGTAGGCTTCTCGTGACAAAACGACAGTTTTGCAGATTCTCTATTTACTTTAAAGTTGCCCCGTCTTCCCGTTGGCGACTATTGGAGGATCTTTAAAAAACATTTTCCCCTCTCTTGTATTTTGGTGTTCACCCTCTCAGCTCGGCTTTTGCCGGCTGTGAATATTAAGCTAATTGTCTGCGCTGTCAGCCGGGTCAGACGTAACGCACACATGTCTGAGAGGCACATGATTTATGGATGGGCGCACACCGCTTTGGCTAAGCTAGGGTTTATAATGAGGAGAGACTGTGCAGTTTCACTAGTGTGTTTGTAGTCATTTATTCTTAACGTTAGCCCGCAGTGTGAAATCGTAATCATGCATTCATATAATACCACCTGATATTTATTTGAATTGATAAAAAATACAAAGCCGCCAGAGATTTGAGAGTTTGAAAGGAAAGAGAGTTTGCCAGTGCCGCGTTTTTGTGTTTGTTGTCGAAATGTCGCTGCTTTTCGAAGCGTTTTCTGCTTTTTGCCAGATCAATGGCATTTTCCAGGTCTTGGCATTTCATGAATTATGCTCTTCAAATATGCTTCTAGTCAAGCAAAAGCCAAAAAGGAAACTGCAAGGGGCCTCTTCCCCTTTCTTCCCCCCCCAAGTGATACAGGTGCAGGGTGAATGCACAGACATTGTGCACCAAAACAAGAGGAAATGAAGTTGTCTAGACATGCCAAGACCGTGTCTGGCATATGTCTCCTTTAACCTTTAAAACTACGCTACTAACAAGAGGGCTCACCTACTGATACAATGTTACCTGAGCAAACTTACAATAAATCAGGCCAACCAGAAGAGCATCCGACACTGGACACATTTAGCTTGACAGAGCGTATAACTGACCCCATGCAATCGCAGACTGATAGCAGACTTGATTCTGTGTTGTGGCAGCATTTATGGCAGGTTGTACTCACAGTGTCACAGTTTTATACGACATGCCTCATTCACCCATTTATACAAGCACTTTTTTTTCCTAAGCTCTTTCTACGTAAGTGCTTTCTATCTAACATTCACACACATTCATACTCCGAGGGATGTGTCAGAGAGCAGCTTGGGGTTAGTATCATGCCCGAGGATATTTGGCATGCAGACTGCAGGAGCAGGGATCAGAGATCGAACCACCAGCCTTCCCGTCAGTAGATGAGAGCTACAGCCACCCCGAATCGCAGTATATGTTACTGAAATTTAAAGCCTGTTGTGTCGTGATCGACCAAGTAATATTCACCTCGTCTGTCGACGTACTACTGTAAAACTGCAGTCGTAACTCGTGTAAAACCACTTCTGTTTTCTCTTTCTCTCTATGTCAGCCTGGGGCGTTGTTTGAGTGACACCTCGTTACCATGACGACCCACGTGACCCTGGAAGATGCTCTGTCCAACGTGGACCTGCTGGAGGAGCTGCCGCTCCCGGACCAGCAGCCGTGCATTGAACCCCCTCCTTCCTCTATCATGTACCAGGTACTCACTCGTTCACAGCGGCGCCGCCACCCACCGTCACCCCCCGGCTGATTGGCCCTATTCAGCGTACACCCTTTTGACCCTTTTTGTCTCTCCTTCGGCAGGCGAATTTTGACACCAACTTTGAAGACAGGAATGCTTTTGTGACTGGCATCGCCCGTTACATCGAGCAAGCCACAGTCCACTCCAGCATGGTGAGACCTGTGGCGCTGGTTACAAAAATAAACACCACGGCATTGCCCTCCATTCTGCTGTTTTTGTTTTTTTTTTAATAGCTAACTAGTGAAATTCAGTCTTTTGTGGTCTCGCCTCAGTAGTTTTTGTTCCTCTTTCAGAAAAAACAAAACAGACTGTGGGAAGCAGCCTCGTGCCCTTAAAGAGAGCCTTGTTTCATGTGAATTGATTATCATTTGGCTCTTTTGTTAGGATTTGGCTCGGCCTGTGGCGGGACACACATACATATAACGCACGCACACTCTTACAGACACAAATTCCACTCACACGCTGGTGAATCAGAGAGGCAGCGGAGCACTAAACATCTCTCCCCTGATTGTGAATGAACAGAGAATGTGATGTGACTGTCGAAGAGGGGAAGTAGACCTTTATTTAACCGGTTCAACGAGGAAGTCCCGTCGAGGCCAAGCTATTTGGGGGCACTCGTCCTTTAGCCGCAGGGATGGAGGAGTTTGTCTTTTCTATTTCTGAGAGGATGAAATGTTTCCCTGCTAAAATATTTATCAAGCCCTGGAATATGGGTTTAATCTGGGATGTGTGATGTGTTTTAGTAGCTTTGCAGAATGTCGATTACTAAGATTTAGTACGGTGAAAAAGTATTCACCCCCTTCCAGATATTTTTTTTTTTAGCTTATTTGTCAAACTTCAAACCGATTTTAGACAAAGATAACCTGAGTAAGTACTTATTGCAGTTTTTCTTTTAGGAAAGAAGCTATCTAAACCTACCTGGCTGGCCCTGTGTGAAAAAGCAGTTGTAAAAGTAGTTCCCCTAAACCTAATAACTGTGCCACAGCAAGAACTGCAATCAAGTTTTTGCAATAAGTGGCAATGAGTCTTTCACCTCACTGTGGAGGGATTTTAGCCCACTCTCCTTTAGAGAACTGTTTTAAATCAGGCACATTAGAGAGTTTTCAGGCATGAACAGCCTGTTTAAGGTCTTACCAAAGCATTTCAGCTGGATTTAAGTGATTAGGCCACTCCAACACCTTTAATTTATTTTGTTTTGTTTTGTTTTTTGAGCCACCCAGAGGTGCTCTTATGGCCTGTTTTGGATCATTGTCCTGCTGCATATCCCAAGTGTGCTTAAGCTTCAGAGCACAAACTGTTGGTTGGACATTCTCCTTCAGGATTTTCTGGTAGAGAGAAGAATTCATGGTTGGAAGTCATCCAGCTCCTGAAGGAGAAAGCAGCCTCAGACCATCACACTGCCCCCACCACCGTGTTTGAGCATTGGAGTGATGATGTTCTTTATATGAAATTCTCTCTTTGATTTTACACCAGATGTAACGGCGCTCCACAAAGTTCAACTCTTGTCTTGCCAGCCCACAAAACATTTTGGTAGCCCTGCCACTCCTGGGAGGTTTCACCACTGTTCCAGGTTTTGTCTCCATTTGTGGATCACGGCTCTCGCTGCGATTCACTGGGATGAACGAGATGACATGGCAACCCTGTCCAGACTTCAGTGACTTTGTTTTACATCTGTTCTTCATTTTTTAGAGATCAAAGCTTGAGTTGCTAGATGAGATTTTTTTTTTAGCCTGCTTTACTATGTTAGACAGGTTCTAGTTAAGTGTTTTGTTGATTCAAAAGAGCTGGCAGTAATCCGGCCTGGGTGTGGCCAGTGAAATTGAATTCACAGTTAATGAGTTAACAGTTAATGAGGGAGGTTACGTTTTCACAGAGGGCAAGGTACGGTTGGATCATTTTTATTTTTACCCTCTTTATGAATAAAATCATCATTTAAAAAGTGTATTTTGCATTTTCTCAGGTTATCTTTGTTAATAAAATAATTTGTTTGATGACCTAAAAGTTAGTGTTAGAGTTTGTGGGGTTAGGTTAATTGGAAACTCTAAATTTCCCATAGGTGTGAATGTGAGTGCGAATGGTTGTCTATGTGTTAGCCCTGCGACAGACTGGTGACCTGTCCAGGGTGTACCCTGCTTCTCGCTCTAAGACAGCTGGGATAGGCTCCAGCGCCCCCGCGACCCTGAGAAAGGAGAAGCGGATGGATGGATGGATGGATGGATAGGTCTGAAACAAAAAAAAATCTGGCAAATGTGCAAAAAAGGAAGAAAAAAAAAAAAGAAAGGAAGTCGGCTAATACTTTTCCACAGCAGTGTACATATAATCTTGAGCTTGCTGAGGGATCTAGTCCAGGCGTGACTTCAGCTGTGCATGAAGAATTAAATAAGTCTTTGTTCTGTTTATTTCTGCAGAATGAGATGCTGGAGGAAGGACATGAGTATGCTGTGATGCTGTACACATGGAGAAGCTGCTCCAGAGCCATTCCCCAGGTTAATGATCGCTTCCCTCTTATCTTCACACCTTTAACTTTACATCCAATGCTGAACCATCGTAAGAGAGTTTCGTCTGTAAAAGTATTTTTGATATGGAATTTTATTCAAGCTGCCACACTGTTTCCACTGTAAGGAACAATTACACAAAAAGGCCGTATGAAAGGCGGAAGTTGCCAGTCTTGAGTTGTGGGTTGGTAGTTGGGTTGCCTAACTTGACGCCTTTTAGCCACTGAACCAGAAGCTCAGCTGCAGGCGGTGGAGATTCTACAGAGCAGAAACGACACCGCCTGCAGCTTCTGGTTTACTGACAGCTGTGTTTTTAGCTATAAATAAGAAGGGGAAAAAATCAGAAACCACCCTGTTACGTAAATAATTCAAACTGAATTGGACTGCAAAGCATTTGCCCTAACAAAGATGTGTACGCACAAGTTTAACACAGTCTGTTAACACGTGAATCCCGGTCAGACCCCACCGCAGGTGGCTTTTTCTGTTCGTTCAGACTTTCAGACTCTGTGCACGCTCACATCAAAAGTCTCCACATAAACTGACCCACAAGTGCTACACTCTTAACTCCCAGAGGAACGTTTGACAAAAGGAAATATAAAGACTATAAAGAAAATCAAACCTCAAAATGCAGCACTGCAAATAAATCAGAGGGGGGAGGGTGTTGTAGAAAATCATTCAAATTTAATGAATTCGTATGTTAGCATATTTATTTTCTTACTCAGTGTGCCCTCATTGTTGCCGTTTACGTCTCATGAGACCGATGAACTGTAATCTGGATAAGTCGCACTTGCTACAGTCGGGACTCGCTCTGTCCCGTATTCTGGAGATGTGGAAATTGTGACCAGATGAGAAAGAAATCAGTTTGACACACTGGATATTCTTAACCATGAAAAGTCTACAAATTGGCTGATCGAGTCACTCATCTGTGTCCTGTCAGCTGCTGGACTGAGCAGCAAATTAAGGACCACGCAAGCCGGACCTGGTCAGCGTTCAACCTTAGTTGCCATGGTAATGTAGACGGGTTAAAAATAAGAGAGCGAGAGAGAGAGCTGCATTCCTGACATTGAAAACTCTGACTTTAAACTGAGCGTACCTCACTAATCTTGCTTCAGAATACACCCCTCAGGTCTGCAGTGTGACCTCGATGATTTAAACAAAGTTCCCCAAAATTGACGTTTACAGTTTTAAACGTGAAAATGTTTAGTAATCTCAATTTTGCGGAAAACACAGCAAAAAGATGGGGATGGGGTGTTGCCGTGGGGGATCGGAGTAACTGATATATTACCTGGACTGGGTGAAGTACATGTAGTGCACTGTTGCTGCGAGATCAGGCTGTGTGATGGCACCATCTTGTGTCTGCTAGGTGAAATGCAACGAGCAGCCCAACAGAGTGGAGATTTACGAGAAAACGGTGGAAGTGCTGGAGCCCGAAGTGACCAAACTCATGAAGTTCATGTACTTCCAGGTAAGATCCTACTTTAAGATTATATAAACTAGATCAAAGTAAATCTACGACAAAGGACTAAACAGACCAACGCATGCTTAATGTCTGTAGAGACAGAGGAGGGGTTTTAAACATGTTTTTATGCATGCGTATTTGTTATTAACAGCGCTGCTGATAATCAGTCGTTCTTGGTTTGTTTTCTTTATCAGAGGAAAGCCATAGAACGCTTCTGTAGCGAAGTGAAGCGTCTGTGCCACGCCGAGCGGAGGAAAGACTTTGTGTCTGAGGCCTATCTGCTCACTCTGGGCAAATTCATCAACATGTTCGCAGTGCTGGACGAACTCAAGAATATGAAGTGTAGCGTCAAGAACGATCACTCTGCCTACAAACGGTAGTGAACCCTAAGTGAAGAGATTCAAATGTACGCTTTGTTTTTTTCCCACGCTACAGAGCCAAACTAACTTTCCTCTCCTCTTCTACCTCCAGGGCAGCTCAGTTCTTGAGGAAGATGGCTGATCCCCAGTCCATCCAGGAGTCTCAGAATCTCTCCATGTTTTTAGCGAACCACAACAGGATCACTCAGGTCAGTGCGGGGATTATGCGTGGCTAATAAAAGACTGACTATGACTTCAAGAATTCATGGCTGTTTTTTGTTTTTTTTTAATCTTTTTTTTTTTTTGTGCATCTTTGTGAGAACAGAACATTTTAATTGGGGGTTTATTGCAAATACAATTAAATATCCCGATGATAGTAACAGCAGGTGAGCTGGATCGCTCCAGGATAATGACTTGAGCGAATGAGTGACTCACAGCTGTGCTCAAGGTGTCACAGAGCTGCTGCCTGAATGCCAGTCAGAGCAGAGGAGCTGTTATGTAATTTATGTGGCTGTTCTCACCGAAATCAGCCTTTAACCTGCTCAACGCTGACCCGACAGGACGTTTCCCAGTTTTAACTCTGAGGTCTGCTTATTAAGATTTAACAGCTGCTGGTGTTACTGCTCAGCGTACTGCTGGATTTTGGTCCTCTTGAATCGTGTCCGATCACAGTTCAAAAAGGTCCTTCGTGGATTTATTATTTTATTTGTGTTGTTGTCGATGCTTAATCCCACGTACGCGCGCAGGGTGCAGTGAGTCCCCCTTTCTTGTGTTGTCAGTGCATTACAGTTTATCTAAAGGTGACCTGTTATGCCGTGCCTTTCTCCGCGCAGTGCCTGCATCAACAGTTGGAGGTGATTCCCGGCTACGAGGAGCTTTTGGCAGACATTGTCAACATCTGTGTAGACTATTACGAGAACAAAATGTATTTGACGCCTAGCGAGAAACACATGCTGCTTAAGGTAAGCGCGCGTTTGACATCGTTATCCGCCGCCAGCTCATAACATTTGGAAGCGATCTCTTTCTGGTGTGTTTTTGCCCATTTCTCTTTGTGCCTTTCCGTTTCTTTTTGACAGGTTATGGGCTTTGGTCTGTACCTGATGGATGGGAATGTGAGTAATATCTATAAACTAGATGCCAAAAAGAGGATCAACCTGAGCAAGATCGACAAGTTCTTCAAAGTAAGGGCTTTTTAGCATTTCTTTTTCCTTTTACATGCTTTGTTGTGTTTATCCCCTGAGTGAGGCGTTCGCTCTTGTTTCTCAGCTGCAAGTGGTGCCGCTGTTTGGAGACATGCAGATCGAGTTGTCTCGCTACATTGAGACGAGCGCACACTATGAAGAAAACAAGTCCAAGTAAGCAAACCCATCCACCGGTGTAAACACCACACAGAAATCTGGATGTTACTTTTCTCTTTTTCCCACTTCAACTACAGACTGAAGTCAAGACTCCCGCACACTTCCTCCCAACCCTCCCTGTCTCTTTTCCCATCTGTGCCCAGGTGGACGTGCACCCAGAGCAGCATCTCTCCGCAGTACAACCTGTGCGAGCAGATGGTGCAGATCAGGGACGACCACATCCGTTTCATCTCCGAGCTGGCGCGCTACAGCAACAGCGAAGTGGTGACCGGCTCAGGCCTGGACAGCCAGAAGTCGGACGAGGAGTACAGGGAGCTGTTCGACCTGGCTCTGAGGGGTCTGCAGCTGCTGTCTAAGTGGAGCACGCACGTCATGGAAGTTGTGAGTAAAGCGAGGGATTGATTGCATCCCCGTGTGGGCAGGGAAACGTTTTGTGGAGCCGTCAGTATGAATGTGTGTGGGTTTTGGATGTATGATGGGGCTTTTTTTTTTTTTTTCCTTTCCTTTTTGGTGGCGTTGTTTTTTGCTATTGATTGTTCTGGCTTTGATCTAATTATAGCTCTCCTTTGTTTCAGTACTCATGGAAACTGGTACATCCCACTGATAAATTCTGTAATAAGGACTGTCCAGGCACAGCAGAGGAGTATGAGCGGGCCACACGTTACAACTACACCAGTGAGGAGAAGTTTGCCCTGGTGGAGGTCATTGCCATGATCAAAGGGCTGCAGGTAAACGATGATTGAACGATGATCAGTAGCACTGATCTTCACTGTCTGTATATATTTTTTTGCACTTCTGCTGAGTGCATGGTTTGACACAAGCATTGTTTTCACTAGTTTATTTCCAAAAATGCGACTTGCACAAGTTATATTAAAGCAGTGAAATAAAAACAACATATTCACATATAGTTGATTTTTATTGCATTTATAGAAAATAACTAAGACATAAAAAATTAAAATGTTGCTGAAGTCTTTTGCTTAGGTGATGTAATAAATGATGTTATGCGTCCCAAAGGTTCTGATGGGCCGAATGGAGTCGGTGTTTAACCAGGCCATTAGGAATACCATCTACGCAGCTCTGCAGGACTTTGCCCAAATGACTCTTAGAGAACCTCTGCGCCAGGCTGTACGCAAGAAGAAGAACGTACTCATCAGGTACCCCAAAATGCATGCAATCACAAATGAGTCAGATGGTTCTTCTGTTTCAGACTGAAACATAACGTGTTCTTTCATTTTGCTGCAGTGTTCTCCAGGCCATTCGAAAGACTGTCTGTGACTGGGAAGGAGCCAGGGAGCCTCCGAATGACCCCTGTCTGAGGGGTGAGAAGGACCCGAAAGGCGGGTTTGATATCAAGGTGCCTCGTAGAGCTGTCGGACCCTCCAGCACACAGGTGAGATGTGAAACGGACCAGGGTGTTTAAGGATTGTTGTTCAGTCTGTAGTGAAAGCATTTTCACCTGCATGTGTTATCTTTGAAACTAGGGAGATTTTTACAGTTTTAAAGGATCTTCACTTCTTATTAGCAGCTGCTAAACCTCAAAATCCACATCTAATGCGAGAGTTGCGAGAGTTGCATGAGTTGCGCTGCAGGGTGTTCCCAGGGGGAAATCGTGTAAGCACTGGGACAAATAAATTTAACTGACACTGTTTGGGGTCTGATATGTTTTCATGAAGGTTCTGACTTTTTAAAATACATATATTTTGGGGGGGATTTACGAGTAAAGGTGTTATCTTTAAATTAGAAATGAAGCTTTCTCTCAAATTACTGCAAATCTGTTGTGAGTTTTCTGGATTGAACACATGCTGCAAAACAAAATGAGACAGCGACAGTCGTGTTTAATAAAGGTTGCCAAATGAGTAATAATGGTTTGTCACATGAGCTTTTGTGCAGTCATATTCGTCTGATGGAATGAATGTAAAATGTTTATACGCCACTGTTTAAACATATCAGTTGTTTTAATGGAAACATTTGATTATTTCCTTAAAGGTATTAGCATATTTTGAATTTGATGCCATCACCAGTCTCAAAAACGGCACACCGTCTGCCATCGGATGCCCATGCTCTTTGGGCCCTTGAGTGGCACTGCACTAAAAACAGGAATGATTCTGTCATGGCGATCACTGCATGGGCCCAGGAACACTTCCGGACATGTCCGTCTGTGAACACAGTTTCACCCTGCTATCCACAACCTGCTAACCGCAGGTAAAAGTGCAATCATGCAAAAAAAAGAGCGCGATCTACAAACATGCTCTCTAGGCCAAAGTTCATTCATAACCACTGAAACAAAGTTCTGTGGTCAGATTGATCAGAGTTTTTCATTCTTTTTGGAAAACACGCACACCGCGTCCTCCAGACTAAAGAGGAGAGAGACCGTCAGCGCTCGGTTCTAACGCCTGCATCTCTGTTTCATCTGTTTGCATGCCGGTGCATTAGTGCCTATGGAAGTGGCTCCTTTTTACACGTCTACACTGGCTTCTTTTTGCACCCAGGTTGCTGCTTGGTAATAAGGTTTTTTACTTTTTATATTGTAACCTTTGTCTCTCTGCTCCGCAGCTGTACATGGTACGCACCATGCTGGAATCCCTAATAGCAGACAAGAGTGGATCCAAGAAGACTCTGCGGAGCAGCCTTGATGGACCCATAGTCACAGCCATAGAAGACTTCCACAAGCAGTCCTTCTTCTTCACACATTTGCTCAACTTTAGTGGTGAGCTGAATTTCTGAAAGTTCAAACGGACCAAGTTTTCAAAGGAAAAGCCAGAAGAGAAGTGGATGAATCCTCCACAGCATCAGCTAAAATTAATGACAGCTTTTACTCTTGCTTCCTTTATGAGGCAATGAGAGAGCAATGAGAGCAACCAATTCTAATGCTTGCCAATCTTTTCTGCTCTTCCTTTCCTTCTTCCTACCACTGCCCTGTCATCTAGAGGCCCTGCAGCAGTGCTGTGACCTGTCCCAGCTCTGGTTCAGAGAATTCTTCCTGGAGCTGACCATGGGCCGTAGGATTCAGTTCCCCATCGAGATGTCCATGCCGTGGATCCTCACCGACCACATCCTGGAGACCAAGGAACCTTCCATGATGGAGTAAGAAGTGGATCGATTAAACACTCTGTGTTTTTGACTGTAGCGTGGGAAAGCGCAGTATTTTAACTCCCACTATCTCTTCTCAGGTATGTGCTGTACCCTCTAGACTTGTATAATGACAGTGGCTACTACGCTCTCACCAAGTTCAAGAAACAGTTCCTTTATGATGAAATCGAGGCTGAGGTAAGGTCTAATAGCCGCCATTAGAAGTATTCTCATTTTAAATTTAAAGGGATAAATCTAATAACCATTTTTCTTTGCTTTGTTCTTAGGTAAACCTCTGCTTTGATCAGTTTGTCTACAAGCTAGCAGATCAGATATTTGCCTACTACAAAGCAATGGCTGGAAGGTAAAAAAAACAACAGCAAAACTTTAAAGAATAAAAGTGTTTTAAAGTTATTGGCAGATTTTGAAGCACTCTTTGCAGACTTTTACAAACTAATATGCCATGTGTTCTTCAGTGTCCTCCTAGACAAGCGCTTCAGAGCTGAGTGTAAAAACTACGGCGTAATTATCCCGTACCCTCCATCAAACCGCTACGAGACACTGCTCAAACAGAGACACGTGCAGGTAGCCGAAACATGAAAACACATGCTCGAGGTCATCTACTGTGTCGGTATTTCTCTAAACACCGCTCGGGCTGTCACATCGTGTTTTTCATCCATTCCTATTGTCTCACGCAGCTGTTGGGTCGCTCGATTGACCTGAACCGTCTGATTACCCAGAGGATCTCTGCGGCGATGTACAAGTCCCTGGACCACGCCATCAGCCGCTTTGAGAGCGAGGATCTTACCTCTATAGTGGTGAGCTCAAACATCGTTCAAGCTAGTGAGAATTTTCAGTCTATTTTTGTGTCCTGTGCGCGTCATCCTTCTCACGCTGTACGTCTGCACAGGAGTTGGAATGGCTGCTGGAGGTTAACAGGCTAACCCACCGCCTCCTGTCCAAGCACATGACGCTGGACAGCTTTGACGCCATGTTCCGCGAGGCTAACCACAATGTCTCCGCCCCCTACGGACGAATCACTCTCCACGTCTTCTGGGAACTCAACTTTGATTTCCTCCCCAACTACTGCTACAACGGGTCCACGAACCGGTCGGTTTCACGCTGTTGGTTTGCAGGAATACATTTATTTGTTGCTTTTACCTTTTGTGGGTTTTCTTGACCTTTTTTCGTCTCCCTCTGTTCAGCTTTGTACGGACAGCTATTCCCTTCACCCAGGAGCCTCAAAGAGACAAGCCAGCCAACGTACAGCCTTACTACCTGTATGGGTCTAAGGTGTGGTACCATCTGTGATATTATAGTAAAGATTTATAATTCTGTGTGCAAAGCAAACTTCCTCTTGCACCAGAATAACATTGTGTCTGTTTCTCCTTTCCCTCTCAGCCTCTCAACATTGCATACTCCCACATATACAGCTCCTACAGAAACTTTGTTGGCCCGCCTCACTTCAAGACCATCTGCCACCTCCTTGGTTACCAAGGCATCGCTGTGGTGATGGAGGAGCTGCTTAAGATTGTCAAGAGCCTGGTATTTATCTTCATTTTCCGTCCTGAAAAGCATGCTGTCCTCCCCCTCAGTGTGCTGGATCTTCACGGTTATTATTCTCTTTCCTTTTTGTGCCCTCTCTTCCCCTCGCCTGCTATGAACTATCCGTCTTCTCTGTCACTTTACAGTTACAGGGCACCATACTGCAGTATGTAAAAACCCTGATCGAAGTCATGCCCAAGATCTGCCGCCTACCGCGCCACGAGTATGGCTCCCCAGGTGAATTTATAATCCCCACTATTACAATGAATGGAGCACACGTGGCGTTGCATTAACATTTACACATGAGCTGTCTTTGTCCCCTTTGCTTAAATATAATTCTTTATGTGACTTCAGGTAAGTCAAATTAAGCCATTTTTGAATAAGGAGGCAATCAGAGAGACCACTAAAAAGAAAAGGTAACTAAATGGTCCACATATTGGTTGGTGCTTTAAATTTGAACTGTACCTGACTGATTGCTGTGGAATTTGGTACCACCAGCAGCATATCACAAGTTCAGTTGAAATATATCTGCAAACGTAATGCCATTCTCATCAGCCTGTACTGTGTACCAAGCATGTGTTTATATGGAAAATATGATAAACGGTGTGCAGATTAGCAGATTCAGTATGAGATTTTTATCATCACAGATCATTTAGCTTGAAAACCACAATAACCTCACATGTAGGGCTAATGCCCTCACACTACTTTAATGCATTTACAGTACTGAGGAAAAAAACCTCATTTAAAAAAAAAAAATGTTTTGCTTTCTTGTAATTTATTAGTGTTCTTGAGCAACTGAAAGAACCACAAACAGCGTGGAGAACAGAGCTTTGCTTTGAATATTGGATATGTTTTGTTTGTAAAAGGCGCAAAACAGAGAACTTAGCAAAGAACCCATTTTAAATTGTAACTTTAGGCACCTTGTTATCAGCTTCCTGTCACAGAAAGGCACTTTCGTAGCTGAATCTGTGAAAGTTGCCAAAGAGAACACTCAAAAAATGGTATTTCTGCACCAATTAATTGATTCCCAAAGAGCTCCTATTCATAAACGTGTTATATCCTGACATGATGCGTGCTTAAAAAAAAATTGAGGAAACTAGAAAAGTGGAGGACAAGCAAATGAACAGCCATGTCCTTAAGAAATGAGTAAAAATCTACTGTTGAAACCTGTGAAGAATAAAGGTGGTCAAACCAAAAATTGGCTTTCAAGCTTGTTAGTTTAGATTAGATAAAACTTAATTTATCCCGAAGGAAATTCGTTAGAGTTCTATACACTGTGTTTTTGACTCGCACGGTAAATTTTCATTTATGTTTCTACATGTTTCAATTAATCACTGCACTTATTTCTTATTTTTTTAGCAAAATATGAAGAAACAAAGTGTGGCTCAAGGCTTTTGCATAGTACTCTTTACATAATGAACAAATATGAAATAAAAGTGCTGTAACAAATGTGCACTAACTATACACAGCTGGTTTTAGGTAATGCCGATATTTTATTTGTCTTTTGATTAATTCGGTGCACGTCTATGCGTAGCACAGCAGTTTTATTCACATTTTCCTTCAGGTTCAGATATCCGCCGCTCACTATTGGAGCGAGTCCTGCACAGCCTGCCTCTCTGGCTTCAGTCAGATCTTGGAAACATTCAACAGTACTGGAATAAGATTCAGCCATAACTTGGAGGAAGCAGTAAAACACTCGATTACAACATGTGAACCACTACAAAATACAGTTGGGATACCAGGAGGAAACTGGCACTACCATGAGCTGGATGACTGAGAACCTACACAGACATATACAGTGATGTGAAAAAGTATTTGCCCCTTTACTGATTTTTTTTTTTTTTTATATTGTTAAAAAAAATAGGAAGTCAGAAAGCGGGCAAACACTTTTTCACGCCACTGTAGCGCTATAATATCCCTTTAAAGCACAAAACAAAGTCCTGTACCTGCCTAATTCTTAGAGGCAGTCAGATGGAATATCCCTATGAGCAGGGCTTAGTAATCTGTAGATTACTGATGTTCTGTACCCTGAGTTCTGTACCTGGCTTACTGCCTGTGATCTCACTGACAGCAGTTAATGATCCTCGTGTCCTCTGCTGCGAGGCCCTGATGCTCTGGCCAAATGTGGGTCAGAGAGGCCGTGCAGACCCGCTGACATCACCGCATTTCATCCTGCTAGCGATAGATTATCAATGACATAACGAGATATTAGCAGGCGCTTGCTTCCTAGACTGTAGGAGAGTATAGAGTATATCAGCGTATATCTTTAAAAATGTAGCTAGAGCGCTGTATCACACCTGTCTTTTCCTCCATCTGCCGTTCCAGGCATCCTGGAGTTCTTCCACCACCAGCTTAAGGATATCATTGAGTATGCTGAGCTAAAGACGGATGTCTTCCAGAGCTTAAGGGAGGTGGGAAATGCCATCCTCTTCTGCCTGCTCATCGAGCAAGCTCTGGTAGGACTTTTCTCTTTACAAGTGTCAAAATCCCATAATGCTTTAATGTGATTATTACACACCCTTTAGTCCCCCCCCCCCCTTTTTCCCCCACTGCTCAGCTCTGTCTGTGGTCTCTGAGCACGCTCAGTAAACAGGACCACTGAAATGAAGTTCTCTTGAC
>VOQK01011651.1:5523-15940 GCA_015052645.1 Benitochromis conjunctus
GGTTAGTTGTCTCTTTTTTTTGTCTCGAGTGTTACTTCCTCTCTTGTCTCACTCTCTTGATTGCCTGTATCCGTCTAGTTTGCCCCAGCTGTCTCCACTTCTATATTCTCTATTTTGTTATTTTTCTTATGCACTTTGTATTCATAGACTTTTCATCAGCCATAATAAATGGCTTGCTTTTTGTTGTGTTTAGTCTGCCTCTTGCGACACACTGTGTGGTGCACAGAGAGCCTCAGATCATGCATTTGTCCTGCTTCTGCCCACAGTCAGCGGTGTAACTAAACTTATAGTTGTTTTGACATGCTGTCAAACAGAACCTAAGTGGCAGTGACACATTATCATCAAAGGTCTTTCAGCAAAGACATTACCTATATTGACCTCAGTGACTGACCAGGTAGTAAAAAACACAGCAAACAGAAGAATTACAACCATGATTTACTGCTCCAGACTTAGTTGGATGACTGCAAAAGAATTGGGGAAAAAAATTGGGAATGCTTCCTCTCAGCCAATGATTCCCACCAGGTCAGGAGCTTATTACACCAGCTCTTATTTTACAAGGTACCATGTACTTTAGGCTGTCTTTTCAAGCAACAGTTCTCTCCTACTACCACATTACTACCTGGGTCTCGGCATCCATGTACAGCATCACCCTTTCTTTCATCATCTTTGCTGTTGCTCGTTAGTTATACTGTACCATCCCCTTCACCCCTCCACCATATATCTCCTACTTTCCACACCTCTCTCCCGTAATATCTCACCTTGCACACACGAGCCACTCGGGAGAGGATGCTTTTGTCATTGCCTTCCCAGGACACCTCGCGGAAGAAGAAGTATACTTTATCATCATCTGGATTGTAGGTGTCTGCAATGGGATGAGCAGCTATAAACCTGGCCTCTGAAGACATAGAATGGAGAAGACAGAGGAAATAGCATTAAAATGAGTCATAATGGTTTTGGCATGAACTGCAGTCTTATGGTAGCATTAAAACTACACTTAGCGTGTGTTTATTTACAGTCGACCTCTATTTCTGCAGAGAGATTTGATGCATTACTCTCTCTTAACTAACTGTAAAGCCGTAATGGGCTGAACATAAACTGCACTTGGGTACATGGGCTAATGCAGCAACTGTAAAAGAAGATTTAATTCACTTTAAAAGCAGTTTTGTTTGAATTTATATGATTTTCAGTGTGTCAGGCAGTATCAATTACGCATCAGTGCAGCATAAAGATCCTCTTACACACCCTGGGTTAAACATCTGACTTATATGTGAGCATCTATGATACGTGTATATGTTCTGCACTTAAAATCTTTGTTACTGCTATTTTTGGGCCTCTTTGTGACTTAAAAGCAAGCTATCAACATGAAACCGACACAATACTTCTAAATGTATTAGCAAACATTTAGAAACTGAATAATGCAAAGAGAAATACCTGCTTTGGTTAGACACAATGCCGATGGAAAAGGTGACAGTAAACCAGAACAGTTGCAAATTGCAACAATTGTAAAATAAAATGCAGCAGAATAAACTTCAAACAGTCCACACATCTGAAGGGAACAAAAGGGTTGGGATTCTATGTTTAAAATGTCATGTTATGATCCTGAGTATATGTGCAAGATTTAATCTGTACACTTGCTAATTATCAAATGGATAATTAATACTTATAATACAGTTAAATTGCACAAAGCATGTTTGACTCTGAAAATTACTAAAGGGCAAACAGGTTATTTTTGGATTAACTTTTACTGTTCAAGCACCTAAAAATTATTAGTAAGCACAATTTTCAACAGCATTTACTGCACTGTGCACTGTATTTAAATAGTAAGTGCTACATATTATATAGGAAATTAGCAGTGAGGAGAAACAACAGCATGTTGCCATCAGGAGGGAACAGGCCCAAAAGTTTAAACGTTACAGGACATTACATCGACATTAGTACAACACCTAGAAGCCAAGCCAACCACTAGAGGGTGATTCCCCAACTGGAATGGCTTAATGTATTATAACTAACACATGGGACAGAAGGTCATTGCTGGTCATGAAAAGATGTTCCACTGGAACACTCCAACAAATGAGAAAACGAGACGCCCGCCCTGTGTGGACACTCACTGTTTACACACACCGACAGAGAGAGAGAGAGAGAAAGAGAGAGAGAGCATTACTCCAAACATCTCTGACTGTGTAGTTGTGAAATGTGGAGACCATGTGCAAGGATTTAAGTCCTGATGACAACTGTTGATACATGACAGTCCATCAGTGGCTATAAAACACTGCAGACAGGAGATGATGCATGCAGAGAAGGCCACTCCTCAGTCCTCAGTGATGACTGTGCATACCCCTGACTAACATGCGGTGTGGCTAGGACTGTGAACTTTGTGGCACACTGTAAATTCCCCCATAGGCGTGGTCCCTGCTCAGCTATGGCATTCATATAAAAGCTTCCAGCTAAATGAGTAAGTGGGCTGTTTCCTTCCCTCTGGAATGCCAATAACCATCCTGAGGGCACAGAGAGGCTCTTTGTATCAGTAGAGAGGCCAGAAGTTATGAGAAAAAGCAATAACAAGTTTGGAGTGCAGTCAGCCTGTTAACGTGGATGTGTGCAAGCATGTGTGCACTACCATTGATCCAGTAGTCTTCAGAGATGTCTGTGCGTATGTAGTGTTGGTCAGGAGGAGGGCCTAGGGAGCGTGTGAACGTTGTATCTTTGCCCAGGAAGTCTGAAGATGTGCCCGCATACAGGTACTGATCTAAATAAAGGCACAGTAATGAATATTCTCCACACTTAGAAAACAAATCTTACAGCGTTTTTTTAATTTACAGGGTGAGTAAGATTTCAATTAACATACTCAAACAAGTACATGCAAGAGACACAATTGTTTATCTGCCAAGTAACTTTGTTGTTGCTGAAACGTAAGCTTGTGTCTTTCTTGGACCCAAAAATGAGAGGGCTGACAAACAAAGGCATGAATACAAATTCATTGCAAATAACTGAGTGAAGTGAAGTGTGGCGCTCTGCAGCTATAAAATTCTCAGTCAAAGACAGATAAGGCAGGTAGAGGACTGCTTTGTACAATGTCACCTATGTTATCTTACCTGTGAGGACTGATGTAAATGGCTGCAAGGGATCAAAAGGACATTTCAACCTGCCAGACTCCTCTGTATTAGACAGCAGCTTCAAAGCACCATCCTAAGAGACAAAATTAAGAGGATTCACAAACGTAAGCCTATTTATCGACTCCAGTCAAAATGTTTCCTGTTAAGACTCACTCACGTCTACTTTACCTTTTTGTGGCCAGTGATTTCAATGAATGCACAGGTGGGGTGGAAGGCCCCTGTCCCACAGGCATAGACATGTGTTCGGTTGTAATTGTGAAGGACCCTGATAAAATTTGCACATTCCAGCTGGAACAAGCAGGGACAGAAAAAGAACATGTATGAGGTAGACTGGAAAGACTGATTGAACGGGTACATTTAGTAATCACAGAAACTTAAAATCTATAGAGTGAATGGCTTTCTTCAGAAACACTTACATTTTCATTTTTGCCAGCCAGTTTGCACATTTCCACTTTTTCCTTCAGAGCAGGCCAGTGAATCTAATAACGGATAAATATATCAGCAATATTTCACTTCTTACAATATAGAAAAATGTGAGCATTGAGCTTCAACTTATAGAAGACCTGTTTTAGTTCTTTACAGTTTATATGCTATGCGAAAAATATTTAAGTTCTAAAGATTAAGACTTTTTATTCATGACAAACATGCCATGAATAACTGTCACTTTTTGAGAATAGATAGATAGATCGATAGATCGATAGATCGATAGATCGATAGATAGATAGATAGATAGATTTAGTTTTATACAGAAATGTGCCAAAAGTAAAATGAAATAAATAATAACTACACATTTTTTCCCCTTCATCTAATAATATCTAAATAACAGATGGCATTTTTACAGTATTTAACACCTGTAGGTGTTGTTGTAAGAGATTAGCTGAGGTATAACATCCAGCCTCCCTTTAATGTATGCCACCATATTCATACATGTGTTATAACAGGCTTATGTGCTTAGCGTGTTACCTCCACTAAATCCTACCATGGAGTGCTATCCCCAAACTTATTCATGCCTGAATTATCATACAGAAAAGCAGTGTTACAATACGATGTGCTGACCAAGAACAGTGTGCCTGTGTTAGGGTTTTAATTCGTTCTGGACAGAGTTTCATGTGATGCTGACCTTGTTTCACCTAGTAAAAATTAATGATTTACTTTAGCATATATAGTTGTTTAAAGATTTAAACCATGTGCACTTCTTTATAATAAATGTAGAAACACCTGGAATGCTTGTGAGCATCATAAAGCCCTGACTTTCAGGGGCTTTTAGTCCCATTCCAGGTATGCATGTTCAGTAATTGATAAACACTGAGTTTGCAGGGGAAGATCACATTCACTGTCAAGGCTGATCTCACAGGGTTCAGAGAGACTTTCAGTTCATATCTCTCTGGCATCTATATCAATGACCCCTAGAGGCAACAGAAACGCAACACTTTAAGAGCAAGACTAAGAGTTAAAACAACCAGATAAAGATCAAATAAACACACTGTCTTCCCACCAGTGGATCAACCTCAGCTGCATAAACACACTAACAGCTACAAACTTTAACATATGGCATCCATCCAAATGCATTTGTGTGTTTGTGTAAAGTCTGAGCATGCACACTCCATCAAACGTGTACATGCCTGATGTATGTAATTGTGTGTGTACTTCATGCGTGTGGGTGGGTGCAAGGGCTCTTCAAGCTGATGACCCCGACCTTACCAGACAGATAACTTCAGACTGCTATTGACTGAAAGGTCAGTGTTTCCCTAAAACAATACAGAGCTGAGTGCATTTCAGGAAAATCGTAATGGAAAAAAACGATTCTTATCGGCCCACTTAAAGGCCAAACAGGTAGCAGCTCAATGTCCCATAATGCATTGTTCGCATTAACTAACAGGTCAGTTAATGTGTGCAAAAGCTTTAAACCTATATTTCTTCTAGTATTATAGGGTTTTTAAACCAATACTGATATTTAGTGATTTGAAAATTTGAGATTTTTTTTTCTCAAACATAAACAGAGTTACCTACCATTGGTTATGTGTAGTTATTTTTGATTGCTTGCTTAGATAATATATAAAACATAATATAAAAGTAATGTTGTTTTAGTTTTACAAAGGGTCCTCCATATATTACTCATTTATACTCTACTCAGCTCTGCTTGTTTTGTTGTTTGTATGTGGCATTTCAAACAGGTGACACGGAAGTTGGAGAGCGCCCTCTGATGGACAAACTATGCAACATCAACACTCATTACGAAGGTCGTTTGTCCGGTCTCTTCTTTACTTTTATTATTTTCATTTATTGTCGATTATAAATACTAATAAAGATATGTCGGCAAACAGCTAATATCTATAAATATATTGACCTTGCCGATTTCTCAATTCTAACAAATGGCCTGAACAAATGCAAAAATAAGCACTGCTCTTTACTTAGCACAGTGTCTTGTCTTTTTACGTCTGAACCTGGATTATTCTTTATCCCATATTTAATTTACACGTGCATATATTTAGCATACCTTTGTAGGGGATTCAGCCAGATTGTCAGGGTCAAGCAAGTAGATGTGGTCCCCGGCTCCCAACAGAAGACGACCCCTCTCTTCATCCAACAGCAGAGACTGCGAATGAAGGCCACTGGAGGGGCTCAAAAACAGAGATACACTGCCCACCTGCAGCAGTTCTGCCCCAGTATGAGAAAGACACAGACAAACGCATTAACAAATATCCCCAGTGACATGTAAAATGCAGTATCGTGAGTCAAATTAAACTACAGTGAAAAGACATATTTTGGTAGAATTACACTGTGGAGCGTAATTTATTCTCTGCAGTTTACAGCATAGTATCTCATTAGGTAGACTTTTAGACAGAAATACCTGTTGCTCAACCATTACATGACAGTACAATGTTGCTATTCACTTCTACATTTTAATGCAGAACATGTACTGTTTTTATAAGAAATTATATATATAAATAGTTTCCATGCTTTAGACCTGGACTTGCAACTTGTAAGGTCCATAGGTTTCTGGGAGCTGAATGCGGTCGACATTTTTAGCTCAGTATCGTGTCTTTGATCTCCATCAGAGGAAATCTCCTCTATCACGAGGCCCTTTTCGGTGCGCCACACTTGCCACATGCCTTGAGTAAACACTGGCTCATTGCAGAGGAGTCCTGTGGGAGTCACTCTGAAAGGATTGACACTGTGATTACCCTCTTGGTGAGAATGATTGGAGAGGTTACCAACCTTCAATATTTGAACTTTTGGGACCCCTGCACACCCCACCATCTCCCTTAATACCTCTTGCACACACATACTGAACCCCCACGTGCTGATGTATCTCCCTCCTACACATATCCTACCCCAAACAGACTAAAACGCACAAAGAGATTAGGCCTGCTAGCCCTTGGTGTGGTGTGCAGTAATCTGTTCCGTAAACACACAGCACTATGAGCCTATTGAAGCTTAGAATAGTCTCCACACATTTCTTCATAGAGGAGACCCTAAACACTATGAAAACCTCTTGATTAGCTTCATTATTGGAACTCAATGTTGCTCTCATGCACACATTTATTTGAGTAAGACATCATCAAGCTTTAGAGTTAGAGACCTCGTTAGAGCTGTAAGCAATGCCTGAACTCGCCCTTTCTCACATGTAGCACACAGCAGGAGGTCAACTGCATCAGACACATTATCACTACTAAAAATACTTCATATGGTGAAGGGTAGGGGTGTGCAAGACGCAGCGCACATCACACCCACATGCTTGCTATGATTTATCCAGACAATTATCCTGCTCAATTCCCATTTGTAATCAGACATTACAAAGACTTTGTAGCTACAAGGGTAACACATTCATTTATTGAATGATCCATCTGGTCATTTCTGTTCTCACTTGTAGCTTCACCAGAACTTGATTATGGTGAAACAATTACAGTCTCGGGAATGAATATGCAATGTAGGATGCCTCTGGTTTCAGAATATTCAGGGGAGCATGGCAGACACTATCATATTTTAGGTCAGACAGTCATACTGATTAGAAGCTAATGCTACATGTTCACTAGATGAAAACTAAAGTTCTTGGGTTTTCATTTTAAAGCAGTTGGTTTAGAGGTACTCCCTCAATGAGCGATTTTTACTTTTTATAATTTCACCCTTTAGTCATTGAATCTGTATTTGGGCTTACGTAAAGCTGATGTGATGTTGGAAGTGAATCCACTGCTGGGTGGTGTTGCTTTTGAACAGTGTCCAATAATGAAATGATGACATGCGGAGCAGGATGCATGCACTTGGATAAGCTTTTGTTGTTTCTGACAGATTCATCTTTGCCTCAGTGATTCTTGCTGAGAGAACCAAATATGGATATTGCTGTCAAACAGCCATTCACCTTAGTGAAGATTAAAGTAGTATGTAGCCAAATTAAAAGGCAATCAGAGCTCATGACATGATAAAGTACTTTACTTTACTGGCTTGGAACAAACATAAAATGAGACAAACTGTAGAGCTAAATACTAGGCTAACTGCTGAAAAAACAGTGTCCACAGTAATCCTTATTCCTGGAGCTACTTGCATATGTTTTTGTTGGACACATAGGACATGCATATGTATCTATTTCCAGCCATAGTTGGTTTTAGAAGCCTTGACCAAAAGCTTTTGGAGGTTGAAGTCAGACTGAGTTCACTTTTAGGTCACAGTGGGGATTCAGTTTTATGGAACAAAAGTTAAGTTAATTTGTGCGGTTCCTTGTAGCTGATACGCAGCATGAAGGATGAAGTCTTTGAAGTAACGTTTGCACTCAGGTTTGAGGAATGCAAAAATGTAACTTCCTAAGTTTTGGTGGCACAAAGCAAACACACTTGGTTTATGCAATGCTACATACATGGACACAGAGCACATTTATAAATGCAGCAGACTGATGGATCAGTAAGTGAGAGACCTTTCACTCTGCTTCACATTTATGTGCTACAGATCATTTACAAAAACTTCACTAAATTCTCTTATTACCACTTCCTCTGCCTAATGCACAAGTCACATTCAAGTAAGAAAAAAAAGATGGACACTGACAGATGGAAAGATGGATGGCAAGAAAGACACAAATGAAAGGATAAAATCCTATGTCAAACAGCAACATTATTTGAATTAAAACAAACATCAACAATATTTAGTTCTTACCTTTATGACTGAGTTTGACCCTGGGGACACTCTGTTTGATGCTTGCTCCAACAGGGAGGATGGCCAACAAAATCAGTCCAAACAGTGTGACCCCCGAATGGAATAGTGCCATAAACCTCTTCCCTTTGCCTCCATAATTACTGCCAGACAAGCAGAACATAGCCCCAACCTCATTCCAGCTCTGATTGCCAGAGTCCTCTTTCTTCATACTGTGTGGAGTCATCTTGTAGTGTTTTCACTTTGTGCTTTTCTGCAACCCTGGAGGGAGAAAGAGTCAAGCTAGGGAGGAGCAATCATAAGTGTATGTGTATGAGGATGTAAGCAGTCTCATCTAACT
Organism: Benitochromis conjunctus; assembly: GCA_015052645.1. NCBI lineage: Eukaryota > Metazoa > Chordata > Actinopteri > Cichliformes > Cichlidae > Benitochromis > Benitochromis conjunctus. The sequence continues at coordinate 14,119 of VOQK01011651.1, forward strand.
CCAGAGAGGGGGTATATACACAAACTTCTGTGGCTGTTTCGCCATGGAGCCCTACAGGCATGTCCCCTTCCTTTGCCCATCCTACATCAGCTGTTGCTTGTCACTGGCTCTCCTTTTGTTTCGCCTTTAAATCTGTTTGCCCCAAACAAAGGTCAGACTAACAAAACAGTTGCATTCTACTACTTTTCATCAGGCACGTCTCAGCTTTTCTCTCTCCTCCCATATCCTTTTCACATGGATAACTCAACTTAATTCTTTGCCTTAATGATACTGGCCAGTAGTTTAAGGATTGGTTAATGACCCTGTCACTTCCTCCTTTATACCCTGTAAAAAATGGGCCATGCCCTTTTTAGGACGTCACAATCAATTAAAAATGCCCAGACATTAGTTCACATTCTGAAAAGTTAGCTGTCTGACTAGGATTGAAAAGCAGTGCTTTTAAATAAATGTGTGGTTTAGAATTAGTGGCAAGAGCACATTGTTAATCTTTTAGGTTAAAAAAGAAGTAAGGAGCAAAAAAGCAAGAACTAAATACTAGTTATATTCTGAAAATCAGTGTTTTAATTTTTTTTTTTTTTCAGTGGTACTTGGACACCAAAAGGGAAGCAGTGGAACTAGTATATAAATATTTGTTAGTGAACGTTGATACTAATTTTCCTTCTTAAAATTAAAGCTGCTTGTCAGCACAATTCATACAATACAAGAGAATATTCAGATTAACTTTACTACCTCAAGAAGAGTGCAGAATCATACAAAATGTTTTTTCAGACATCGCAGCTTCACGAAGTCTGTGCCCTTTATTATACTGTTGATGCATTCACTGCATCTTCTAAGCACAGACTGAGCACCATCCCTGTTTTAAACCTGCATGCCTGCAAATTCCACAGCCATTAGGATACTAATTAACCAGACTATTGATGGAGAAATTAATGAATGCATTGAAAGAATGCCTCCCCTTGAGACCTTTTACCACCATCATTACTTTCCTTCCACCCAATTTCAGAAAGCACACATCAACCTGTCAAGTGACAACATAAACAATGTCAAACTAAAGCTAGATTAGATATGAGATTCACACTCCTATATCTCTAATACTGATAGCATGTGCGCTCCTTCAAAGTCCACCACATACAGAGAACAGCCATTTGATAATATGTAAGTAGCACCTGAAAAAAATATAAAAGGTGATATCCTGAGTAAATATACTGACCCGGGTCTTTGCCCATAGATTCGTACTGCAGGGTCAAATGTGAAACAGATATTAGGTGTTCAATTACAACTCACTTAAGTTTATTTGATTTCTTTCTTCAGTCATCTGATGTTTAAAACTGGAGCTCTTTGTGCAGAAACAGGGGAGAGCAGCACCCTTCCAAGTGCCCCGTAGCTTTAAAATGAAGAGGATTAGACTCTGATAAACAGACTGGTGTTTACTTAGGATGACAAATTGAGACGTGTTCACACCTTCGGGGTTAGAAATACAGATATAGAGCTCTGCGTGATGGATGGGCAATCAGCAAAGAGAGTGAGAAAGTTAGGAGGTTAAAATCCATGTAGTCTTTGCAGCTTGTGAGCGACACTGACAGTGCTGATGGTGGAGCTTATCCTCCCTACAGTATTTTCAGGAGTGCAGTGACACAATTTCACTCAAGTGAGAAGCACTTCAGTAATGCATCTCTCTTCACAGCTTGAGTGCCCACATCTCTCGGCAGCACAGGCATGTGCAGCACCCCGCTAGAAGAATGACCCCCAGGAAAAGAAAAAATACAAGTCTTGGAAGAAAAACCTAAAAAAAAAACAACCACCTCAATTTCTGAGTAATGGA
>VOQK01011651.1:15960-34024 GCA_015052645.1 Benitochromis conjunctus
ACACACACCAGAGGAGGAACGCCAGCGTACCAGTAAGTCAGTACTTTGAAAGTGTCAATAACGGAAATGAAAAGAGAAATAACAAAAAAGTGCACAAGAGATGTGAGTAATCGGAGAAACCAACTTCTTGTGCCATGTGAGTTAAGCTAACACCCCTATTTCCTGGTGACTACAGTCCTTGTTGTCTTTGGCAGCATGGCCGGCACACAGTGCAGGGTGTCAGGAGAAACAATCCTGATAGAGATGGTGACAGATTTAAAGCTAGCAGCCAAGTGCTCCTGGCTTCTGATCTCTCACCAACACAAAGCACCTTTAAATATACTGGCTTTTCTGTTTCGGTTTAAACAATGCAGTCTTTACATGCCATAAAACATGTACTCAGTTAGTATTATCAGTGAATCTAGAAGCTGACGTGCTATACAAGAATCGTAAAGAGAAACTAGCTCGAGTGAATACACAACACAAGTTGCCAGCAGTCATGAGAAAAGAGCAGATGGTGAAGAAGTGCTCTGGCTATGGGCATGCTTGCACCAAGACCACCCCTAATGAGGCATTTAGCAACACCCAGGTGCCCTGTAGAGTACACTATTATCTAAAGCCTCCATCTCCACAGGACAGAGTGCATTAGCGCAGCTATTTGTCTTTATTCCCTGACCACAGGCACTGACCTAGCAGAACAACATAGGTAATTGTTTCTAGTTCTCAAGACATTAATTGTTTTTCTTGGCAAGAGTCAATCATCTTTTCTTTAGCCTTGTATTTAAGCAAGCATGCAACTCCCCCTCTGTGTGTGAGCTAATGGCTCACAGGGAGAATGCTGAAAATACAAACTGTAAAGAATATGGAAGAAACATTACATTTTAAAGTGGGTTCATTAACTATAATTCCAGGTATAGATGGAAGTAATTAAAGAGACACATCAATGTTTCAAAAAGACCGGAATCAGCCTTACTCTTCGTTTTTTAAAGAAGATGTAAATTTTTTTTTTTATGTTAGACCGAATTAAAATAACAGTAGCAGGTCTGTGTCCACAAGCTGTCATGTGATCCCTAAGGCATTATTCTGGATACAGATCAAACCCCCCCAAGCTAGAGTGCATGCTTATAAATTAAAGCTTCTGGGGAACTTTCATAGCATAAATGTGCAAGTTTTTTGTGTGATTTGTTTACTCATTTCATTAAGTAGACATCAAGGCCACAACCTGTGATTCATTTAGCATTTTAATAACTAACGTGATCCCACATTATCTGACTGAAACATAATATCTAACAGCGCAGCATGTGCATCTCTTGGGAAATTAGATATCACTCCAGAAATTGAATGCAAAGTAAATTGCCAAAATATCCCCTTACATGCACCATTTAATCATCCAAAACATGGCGATGGAGACAGAGATGGGCTTTGAAGTTGAAAACACTGCAGTAAATAGTCCCAAATAATGAAGGAATACATAGTGCAAACCATGCTTGGTAAAGATGCCAAATATTTCTCCATGCAAGAGAATAGAGTTGATCCCTTACTAGTAGGAAAGCCTGGATTTCCTGAAACTATTACCTTTAAATATATGGTATAAATGATCAGATGTCTGATTACCAAATCTCTCACATAAGTATACAAAATTAGACTCTATAGACTCCAGACAGTTGATTCTCCTGCCCTGGTCAATGGATTTAAGTGAGGATTTCTCAGGGTAAATGATTCAGGCCTTAATTTAAACCATATAAACCCATTTAAAGCACCACTTGACAATTACACTTTGCTCTAAACCACTATGCATGAAATCTGTGAATGGAAATGCCTAGACAAGAGGACATTCCAGTTGAATTCCTTCTGTTCTGGAAGTGAAGAGTACGTCTGTGGGGAATACCAAAGAAGATGGATTAAATTCCAACCCTGAGGTCCTGTCTGTCTACATTTTGTCTGTTCGTAAGCTGCTATCTCAAAACACTGGAAAGGAAACACTCCTGGAGGCTGCTGGTATGGAAACCAAATACACCAAAGCCAGATAATATAGCCCAGCACCTGTTATTAAAGACTCACTTCATGTTTACTGTTGGTCTTCAACAATGGAAGACAAGGTTCACAGCTACTCACAACCACATGCAACTGTCACAGAGCCAGCTCAGGTCGCCTGTCACACACAAGAGTTAATGGAAAGCTGGGAGGAGGCAGCAAGGAGTGATACCGGATCTATGGTTTAACTCGTCAACAAAGAAAATGGCAATTAAAAAACATGAGGTGAAAACAAAACCAGGGAATATATTAAAAGAGAGAACAACCCATGTAACTGAGACGGTTGGATGAAGATAAACATGCAGGTAGTTTTGCTGATAGCTGACAACAAAACAAGTAACTCTTCTCACGCAGACTAGGTCATGGCAACGGAAATTCACTCAGAATCTGTATAAGTGTCTGCATGTATGAACAAATCTGTGCGTGTAAGCTAATACCATCCTGAGGGAGGCAGATGGGAGCAATATGGGGCATGAAAACAGTGACTGACATTTGTAAGTGCACCCACTTGTATCCTCATGGCCTGAGGACATAGGGGTACACCCATCTAGGCTGTGCAACAACTCTTCTCAAGACCAAACTGTCATCTACACACTTGAGAAGCAACTGTATTTTTGCTGGAAAGACTCTGTTATGCAGTTTATCTCCATATGAGCCTAAGCACAGTTCATTTACAGAGTGGGGACATAGAGAGGCCACAGAAAGACAGCCAAACCGAGCCAGTCGGTCTGTCTGCAAATCACTGGCACCTAGCTGTTGTAGACACTCTAAACATACTAACATCACTGCAGTAAATGTGTCTTCCCAGTTGCTTTGTCTGTCAGCACTGAGGGATTTTGCAAACATGACCATATTAGGCCAGGATAGTGTGCACCATATAAGTATGTTTTAATAACACTTTCCACCCGAAACCTGTTGAGTTTTGCGAAAGACCCCTTTCAGGTTTTAGTTTCCATCACTGTCCCGGAAAAAGCCTCAGCATGAGACTGCACCGAGTTCTGACAGAGCATAGAAGTGTTGCTGTAGGCCATTTAAAACACAGCTCAATATTGATGCTGTGATTGTTTTAGAGAAATGTTGGATTGGTCCAGACACGCCACATAGAACTGGAAAGAATTAAAGCACACAGGAGGCTCAACTTCAGCACGGCATGGGAAGGGCATTGATTGGCACGGCAAACAATGGAATACACCCCTTAACTAGTCCAACATACTAACTTCTTTTCTTACATAGAAGGTTCCTATCACAGCCGCAGCAGTCTTGAGCCTTCCCCATTCCCGGCCAAGTAAACATGGGGATGCGTGTGCATACAGCAGTGTGTATGTATTAGATATGCCTGACAGCATCTCAATGACGCAATGTTTGGACACTGTTTAAAGGAGAAAATCAGACAAGATTTTCTGTCTTGTCTTTCTGTCGCCCAAGGCAGAAGTCATTTATTTACCTCAGTCATGCTGATCGAAACCCCTGAAACACTGCCAGAGAAATCAATTCATCCACACAAGTGCAAACTCCCCTCCCTGCCTCCCTTTCTTTGCCTCTCTCAGAACCACCAGATCGCAGTGCAAAGTTAGGTAAACCTTTAAAAACAAAATATGGGGAGAGCAGACCAGTGAGTCTAAAGAACTACATCACTACCTGTTTTCTTTTCTGCTGGGCTGTAAACCACTTACATACACACATAAATGACCTCCGTGAGGCAAATGTGTCCACTTTAACATTTTACTGTATATATGATTAATTCAGACAGTGGAAATGTACTTGGCTTAAGTCCATATAGTCACATTCAGTTTGGGGGCATTTAGAAGCCCCACACACTGAGACCCCCTCCCCAAACACTGTGAAGAAGCCAAAAAATCGGCCTCTCACCAACTTCTCATATATCCATATACAGTCTCTGTACTTTAATCGATCTATCAAGAAAAAAAAATTAAGAAATTAAAACATCGATTAATGCGTATCCGTTTGTAAATCCAGTTTTATAAAATATATACAGTATACACATAAAAAAAAAACCATTATACCCCCTTTAAAACTCTGCGATGTTAATTTATTAATTTAATTTTAATTAACTCTACTGCGGTCCACCTGCCGCACGGTTATAACGTGGTGTAGATTATTACCCTCGTTATTATTATAGCGTGTTCCTCACCTGCTTGCTCGCTCACTTCGTCGCCTCTCGCGTGCAAGTGCACCACATGAACAGCAGCGTCTCAGAAAGTTGTCCGTTGCAAAAAACTAAAAAGACACCAAAAGTATGACACTTGGCACAACCTCGACCCGACCAAAAGGAAAGTGGACGGATAAAATGAGGTCTTCCTGCAGATATTTCCACTCCCTGTAATGTTGGTTAAACTGAAACGCGCTCTTGAACTCTTGGTGCACTGAGTGTGTGTATTTTGGATGGCTGGGTAGTCTGTGGCAGTACGCCCCGGGAAAGACAGACGGCAAACTCCCAGTTATGCTGCTGCTGCTGCTGCTGCTGCTGCTGGAGGGGAGGGGCCCTCAGCATCTGTACAGTTCTTTGGGCGCTCCACAGCTTCAGTTTCATCCCTCCGAAAGTGCTCAAAGTATAAGAGTAACGATGGGCCTTAATAACGGCTATGTATTTTGGCTACTAGCATGATCAAAAATGGCTTAAAAGTGATCTGAAAACCATTCATAACCACGAATAAGCTCACCAATCACAGCTCGTAGCTTCTGTAAAACATGTTAGTGATTATCGTGTGGTATTTTATTATTATAGTGGTAAAAACATGACTGAAAATATTAGTAGCTCATTTGACTGACCTAACCACTGAGGACTGCTTCACATTTTTCCGTAGTGCTTTTCTCCTCTTATTGACCGCTCAGTGCTTCGCTCTCGCTCTCATTTTTTTATGCATGCATCATTTTATCTGTCACACCAGTGAATACATTGGGAGCAAGCCTGGTTTCAGTATCTTGCTAAGTACACTTCCACCTACAAGCTGTGCAGTAAGAGGTGGGAATCAAACCAGTGACATTCCAATTAATAGATGATTATCTCTTTTTAGAACCTGTGCATGTTTAATTTTATATTGTTTTCAAGTAAATTAGAGTAACTCACATGGATTTAATCCTGAAAATATGTTGTATTCCCCTGGGGAAATGGTTAAACTGTCAGTGTTTTGATATATATGGGCATTCGTGTCCAGTCAAAGTCTATGCTGCTCATCTTTGTAGATTTATGTGTACTCTGGTTTTCCCCGATCCACTAACAAATAGGAAGAACCAAGAGCTCGTGATGGTTCAGGCAGCAGATCTTGGCCGTGTGTCACGAAACACTGTGCAACGAATGGAGGAGTTGATTTTGAAGTAAACATGGATTTCTTTGGCACTCTCTCTATTCATGTACACACAGACGTGAGTCAATCCAAATCTGCACTTCTTGTGAGTTGTGGAAGGGTTAGAGCCAAACATGCACAAAAAAATGAATTTATTTAAGAACAGAGCTGTAATGTTGGACCAAGAAAAGAGAGCTGCAGGATGTCCCACCCATAAACTTAGATGAAAATGCTTGTTATTGATATTTGGTTGTAATGATCATATCACTTTTCCAGTCCTGGGTGTGTATCTTCAGCAAATTCGACTGGATCCCGGTTACCCAAGAGGATTAGGTAAAAGGTCAACAGGTGAAAAGCGTATCCTCCCGCTCTGTTGGGAGGTTTAGTGTCAGGGTGTGATCTTCCTCAGGATATCGTTTTCTTTCGCACACTCACGCAAATACACATACACAAGCGGAAAACAGTTAGTGATGACTTGTACTGACGACATAAGGGTGCACACTGTCCAGTGTTCATTTGATCCCTGCCCAGTCTCCAGAGAGCTTTGTCGAACGTGTGTGTGTGTGTTTGTGTGTGTGTGTACTTGTAATGTAGACCTGTTTTTGTTTTTGAGGTCAGGATAATGGTTGGAATATATGTTATATGACTAGATAATAGCATGTGGTTAGATGATGTGGTATGGTTGGGGTAAGTGATTGGGAAATTAATGGAAGTTAATGTTTGAAGTGATTGAAACAACTGTGTGTGCCTGCGTGTGTGAGGAATCGAGTAAAATTCGTACAAAAACTGATTGATTTTCTTGGGATTTTCCCTGGGATTTGAGTTGAGTTTAGCCTCATGCTGGAATACATTACTACATTTCACAAAATCGAAGCGCATATATTCGTCTCCAAAAACACCCAAATGTTTGTTTATTTATTACGTACTGGACCATTATATCCTGTTATTAAATCATAGTATAGAAATTGCTCAAATTGCAGGAGAAAGACAACAATAATACCTGCTCGGATTCACATTAGAGACTTTGTGGCGCACGATTGGCAGTTTAACCTATTAGCAACAGAAGCACACATGTTAAGTAATTCGAGCCCCTTTGTGGGATTTGAAAAATGTTCAAACAATTTCAAATCCGAGTGATTTCAGTACCAGAACATGATTTTAGTGGACACTTTAACAAATTGTGGGAAAGCTTCCTAGAAACCGGCTGAATTATTTAAAAGAAACAAAGAAAAAACAGCCCAGACCGTTATACATTGTTCCAATTAATATTATGAGTAGAGCACTTTATACAAGTCCTGCTGCTTATCCAACTGGAACTAGCCTATTCCAGCTTACACTGGGACTCTTGTCCCAGGAATAATGTAGGCTGCACCATGCAACAGTCTACAAGTAATACCAAAAAAAAGAAAAAAATCTTCAGCAATATGAGAATGTTCCACTTAAGTCTACAAGATAGGATGTTGTGTATAAAGGTTTCACTTCTAATTGATCCTTCTTAATGGGGCATCAGATGTTCAATCTGGATAAGATGGAAAGCTGCAGAAATTTGAAATCAGCAGTTGACAGCCATCTCATCAGATCTCATCATTGAACGGTGTACATTATCCTGAAAAATAATCTATTGCCAAAATGTAAACAGAAGCTTGTGGGGCAATGGAGGAGAAAGATTGTTATTTGAAGAAACATTAGCATAAATGTGTCTACAAGAATGCAAAATCAACCTTCTTTAAACCTGAAAACACTTTCATGGGGAAAGTGTGTGTTTGGGATATGTACATGGCCAGTATGTCACATTTTAGTGTTGGGTTAAATATTTTTATTCTTTCTTAAAGGTTTTGCTAAAGCACAAAAAGCAACTGTTGGTGTAAGATTGAAGGCTAAGTCCTTTGGTGAGTCAAATGAGGTGAGAGTGCTAAAAGTCTTGGAAACTGTGACATTAAAGTTCCATTAGTAATTCACAATCCTTACTTGTTGTTAGAGAAGGAAACAGCTTTTTCTTGCAAGCTTGTGGTATTTGTTGGCGAGAGGCTCGTGTGCACAGTCACACACACAGTGTTTGTCAGAGTGCAGAATGTAATGCAATCTGTGAGTAATTTCTATCACTAATCGTGAAGATCTGCAGCAATAGGGGCTGTAAACACAAGCAGCTCCTATTTTACTTTGGACACACACGGAGGCCTCCAAGATTTAGTTCCAATAGACCTGAACTGATTAACTAATCTTGATTACAAGAACTGCCACCAGGCTTGTGGTGCTCTTAAACAACTGGAGCAGAGTTAATTGTCAACAATTGTTACTTATTGATGATTAGGGATAAGGATCATTAATTAGATCTCAACTAGACATGTCAAAAAGCAATGTAAGGATTTGAATAGGCTAAGAAAACTGAACTATACAGAAGCACATCAGACTCTGATCTGAGAACTGATCCCCACAGATGGTATACATATTCATACTTATAAGGCTAAGGCTTCTTCAACTGAAAGTTGTTTGTGAATGGTAATCTGAATCATTACCATTCATGTCTATTACTGTTCTACATCTACAAAGAGGCTTACCTACTTCTGTGTCAATGATTTGTGGATGGGTGGACACAAACACTATGGCAAGCATTCAAATAGCTCACGGTACTTCAATGTTAGGACTCCGTCGAGATGTCAAGGCTGCTGTATCACATTAAGAATGTGTGTTACTCATCATGGGTGTTTCTATGTAGCTGCATCACTGCAGTGTAGTTAAAAAGAAAGGACGCCCTCTTAAATCAGGGTTTCACATATCAGAACATCAGAAAAAATCAGAAATATGGGCCTTACCAGATTCTGAAGTTATTAAAATAAAATCTCATGATGTAGTACATCATGTCATAATGAAACAAAAGTTAAAATTCAGATACATTGTGTGAAAAACTAAGTATACTCCATGGTTTAGTAGCCAGGGCAGAAGAAAGAGGACCAGCAATGCTACTTGAGGAATTGCACCTCAGGAAATATTCGTCTACTGACTTTGTTGCATAATCAGGTGGTAGAAAAAACTCACAGGCTTATTATTGGCAGGGCACAGGTGTAACAAGTTACATTCAATTCTTTATCTGACAAATCAATAAGTTAAAAACAAGCCTGGAGCTGCAAATAATTGAATAAAAAAACAAGTTAAAACCAAAAAAGGTTTATTAGATATTACTTTATAATACACTATTTTAAAAAATAGATAAAAATATCACCTCCAATAAATAAATCTATACAACTACCTGGGAGGCAAAGCACAGTGTCCAGTGATGCCACTAAGTACTTGTCAAATGTGTCTCACTGCATTGTCTTGTGTCCCAACACTTTCATTCACATGCATAACCTCGCATAACATGTCTAGCCACCCAACAAGGTGTCCCTCCACCTACTAAAAGATAAAAAATAAAGAGAAACAAATTAACCCTTTCATGCATGAATTATGACAACCTATTATTTTTATTAGTATTTTTATTCATCTTTAGGCATGAAAAAAAGATTTTTGAACTTCATTTTTTTAAACATGTACCTTTCAAGGTTTTTTTTTACATGTCCACTTAGGTGGACAACATATGTTTTGACTTATGAATTGGGTATGGAGTGACACATCAGTGTCCAATGTAGTGGTTTATGTGCCAGTTTACCATCAACACTGACACAAATACAAGAAAACAGCCTTTGAATAGCCGTCCACTGTAGTGACCACTATGCGTGAAAGGGTTAAAGAAAGACAGTTAGATTTAAAATACAAAGCAAAAAAACAACATGGTTGTTATCTAAAGTCTGGTCTGCAATCTTATTGCTGTGTTTCTACTCGCCATCATCGGGCATTGGGCAGCCAAATACAGCCACCAAAGAAATAGGTCCAGTCAACAAACATAGGATCAGACTAGAAAGAGGTTGTCTAAACACATCAAATCTATATTCAACATACTGCATCTATTTCAACACGTGAATAACAACCACCGCAATCAGAATGAAACCAAAGAGCCTGAACAATGAGGTGCAGGTGCGACTTATTATCAAAATCTGATTGGAAAGCTAGAGAAAGAGTTAAAGTTAATGCTGCATTCAAAAAGCACTTCTCAGGTGAGGAATATTTTTCACTAGGAATTTCATACTGCAAATATACAAGTTTGATAGCACTTTGAGTTTCTTTTATTGACATTTTTTTTGCAGATTTGGCTGGTATGCTTGGGATTACTGTGAGTTGCATGACCCAGTTCAGGTCAAATTTTTGACTCTAGAATACTTGGTATGATATAAAGAGGAGTTCATGGTCGACTCGATAACTGCAAGGTGACCAGGGCTTGTGGCTGCAAAATAAGCCTAAATCATCACCCCTCCACCAATTTTCTTGACAGTTGGTATGAGGTGTTTGGGCTGTGTTTGGTTTTCTCTAAACATCTCCTATTTGGCCTTGTCGGTCCAGAAGACATTGTTCCAAAGGTCTTGTGGTTTGTTTGGATCCATCTTTGCAAACCTAAGCTGTGCTAGAATGTTCTTTTGAGAGAGAAGAGGCTTTCTCTTGGAAAGAGAAGTCATACTTGTTGAATTTAACTGACGCCTGATGCAACAAGGTTTTTTTGCAGTTTCTCTGAATATTGCACTATTGTCTGACTTCTGGGGGAAGTCTAGGACAGCCATGTGAATAATCTTTCTCACTTCAAAATGTTTGGAAATGGCCCTATAATTCTTCCCAGATTGAGGGCCAGCAACAAGGACTTCTTTAAGATCATTGCTGGTTTGTTGGTGTTGACGAACATACTGTCAAAACACTGCTGTGCGATATGATGAAATATATCAGATGACGAAATTAAAACGTCTATCATTTCATATTATACACTATCGTTTGTTTAGTAGTGTCACGAAATACACTGTTTACTGCAATATTTTGTCATTGTTTGGATGGCCACCATGCAGGTACAAAGAATACCAGCATAGCCAGCAAAGATGAGGCAGAACCAGGTAGCTCCAAACAGAAGTGTCACGATCCTGGGTCTTTTCACCCAGTGTTTTGAGTTGTAGCTTATTTTTGATGTTTATGGTTTATGTTTAATTCCTTTAGGTTTTCCAAGTTCGTTCTACTATGCCTAAGTTGCCATTATAGTTCTTTGTATTTTAGATTTCCCTTGTGTCACGATGTGCATCTGCCTTTTGTTAATATCAAGTTTTGTTCCACGTTCCTTTGTGTCTGCATTTGGGTCCTCCTCCACTCCTCACACAGTCAGCTTTGCAGCCAGACTGTGACACACAGACCGTAATGCACAGTATCCTTAACTTTTGTGGGGGTAAAAGTTTAGTCCTAGAAAGGGTAGGGGTTACTAGTTAGGAGCTGACTGCTACCAGTTTGCATGTTTAGTACGGGTAAGAAGGAGGGACCCACCATAGCTGACCACCAGTAGCATGAAGGGCTTGTTGCGCAGCAGACTCTGGATGGAGGCTGTGTAGGAGTACTCGTCAGGCTGCATGTTCCTGGCCTGTGCCTGGGCCTGGCTGGGTGGGATCTCAGGTTTCTCCTGAAACACTGAAAAGCAAACGCAGCATTTCTGGAGGTTACTTTGGTTTTTAAGATATAAGATTAGCAGGACAGCGGTCAGAACAACACCGGATAGGAACAAAGGAGCAAAGTTTAGTGTGATGCTGAAGTAAGAGTGACAGTGGACGTCAAACACGAGTAGACATGCCTCTAAAGATAAGATATCAGTCTCCAGAGCAAATGTAGAGCAACCCTGAACATTTTTAGACATCCAACAGAGTTACATGCGAGAACTTGGAGTAATCTTTAACCACCAGCTCTCCAGCACAAAGTCCATGTGATGCTCGACTGAGCTTTTCTGAGAAAATGCAGGTAAGTGTCCAACACAGCGGGTGACATCTGACCTGCCCCCTGGACACTGCCTCTATCATAAAGCCAGCCACCAAATTTAACCAGTAAAAAAATCATATATAATATCAAAGGAATACAAAAGTGGCTATTGTTATTACTTTTCTCCTATTAGCATAAGTACTAAATTAATAGGTTTCATTGAATCACAGGTTGACATTTTATTCTTAATTTATTCTGTAACACTTTCTGTATTGTTATTGCATTTAATCTTTCACTACTGAGTTTAGCAAGTTACCAGATATGATCCATGTTCCTGACTTCCTGACAGCATAAATATACATTATGTGTAGTTAGAATTGGCAGTGTATGCTTCACATGTGATCACATATTTTTTTAATAGGTAAAACATGCTTGATGGGACAAGCAGATGCATCTGCGCAGTATTTAAACTGAAATAGAGACTTTCTGTGTACGTGACACCACAATGAGTAAAAGCTTGAATCATCAACCTTTGACCTCATACGCAGTCAGATAAGTTTTCTCCCAAGGATTTGCTTTGAGTTATTTAGTCAGCATGTCCCAGTAATCAAGGGACTGGTTGTCCACCATGTTCCTCTGACTTTCTATGACTTTTAGTCCTTGGTGGAGGTGAAAAGAGAATTTAACAGAGCTGGGGGGGGGGTGATTTTATAAAACACTGCTATGACTCCCTGAGCCCCTGCCTGTATTTCACATCATGTCAAAACTCATCTCATCAAAACGCGGACAATTACAGCAATTACTGCAGCTGCTCATCTGGTGGAATTGAAGGGATGTTGAGTTTTTCGCTAGAAAGCACATCTCAGTCAGTGTCAGCTTCCCAGCGGAGCTGGCTGAGGAGCCAGACATCTCAATGAAAAGCTCTGCCATACAGAAGTCTGGATGTTCATATCAAAAACGTAAGCGCTGCAAGGATGATTTCAAAGACTCTCATTTAAAACAGCAGCGTAATTCTTCTAGTGGACAAAGGAGACAAGGTGAGGTAACATTGGAAACTACAAACTGTCAAGATGACGCTTTGCTTCATTTATTTTTCCCACCAATAGCTGTGGGTGCTGAGTGACACTTGGGCGACTTGTGAGAGTAAAGAGCTTTGACAAGGACTTTAACCTATTGGCTCTTTTACACAAATGTGGGGCTCAATCTAGACTCGGATCCATGCATCTCCAAGGCCAGAAAGGGCATCACATCACATCAGTGCTGGATGGAAGCTGCAAACAGTGGCGTGAGTGTCTACAGGAGGGACCAATGCATAAAATTTACTGATGATTCTGTGACGCAGCACATAGATTTTCTTTTCTTTTCTAGATTTTCTTCCCCTGAAATTTCCCCAGGTTCTTCCACACAACATTATGGAACATTCTAGAAAGGCTCCAAGCCGTAGCTGACGTGTATGAACACTCAGTGTCCCTTTAAACACTTACCGATGACCACAAGGACAAAGATCACAGTGGCCACGCCTGCACCAATGTAGAACATGATACTGATATGATGTGCCAGCTCGTCAAGGTCATCCACATTAGGCACAAGGATGGGTGGAACCAGGAACCCAATGGCAATACCCAACTGTAAGTGAGAGACACATAATTAAGAAAATAACCCTATAAACTGAGGCGACGCCTGTGCGCATGCACACACACATGTCCAAATTTTAAAAAAGCTATAACAGGAAACACGTCATTGAAAACATAAAGAACCAGAAAAGAAAAGGTGAGTTAAAGCTTTGGGCAAGGGTAAAGTTTGCAATTATGTATGATGCCCTGTAAGAAACAAATGTCAGTGCCTGTGTGGCATATGACTGACTGCTGCAATCAGTGTGAGTGATGGTACACCTCTTATTATAAAACATCAAATATATGCTTATTAGCCATATGTAGCAAAATGAATAGCATGACCCATCTGTAGTGTTTTGTTTAACAGAGACATATAACACAGTAAGTCACCATTCTTTTGTAAACTGCCTGAAATGAAGATTGCATGTCACTAAATCTGACTTTTAAAACCCCAGTTTCCCCAGCCAACCTCAGTGAAAAGCAACACTTCTAGTGGATCTTGGATAAATGGGAAGGGAGTGGGGGTAAATGTTCCAAATTTGAATACCGCAGCAGCAGTGCCAACATCCTCGGCTTCCTATAGTCACAAGAACATTCCAGAGGGGACACCGGCCGGGGCCCCTCCACTCTAGGGGAAAGGCGAGAGAAGGAAAGGTGACGAGATACGTTCCCGATTGTGAGCAACAAACCTGCGAAGTGTCTGACGAGTGGAAACAGAAATATGTATCCGAGAATGTTACACCCACTGTGACTTACAGATCTGCATGTGTTGCCTTCTACAGCCTTCAGACAGATTAGAAACTTCACTGTAATGCTTACTTTGTTGCCAGTGTAGCCCTAGAAAACATTCACAACAGACAGTCACAGTCACACATTTGAACCAAACTAAAGACTTCGTATAAACTTGTCAAAACTATGCAAAACAGGCTTATTATTCATTGGCTCCAAATTACAGTGACCTCGCTTGAAGTTACTTCTGTTTGATCTTCAGAGCATCACAGGCTTTTATGGAACCCCTTACCTAATTTTTTGCTAATGTGAACTATTTCTAAATGTCCAAGGTATTACATAAAACGACTTCAGCCTAGAAAACTTGGAAGCATCCAGTTTCAGGGACCGCAGCCAAAGCAATTAAGCCATGGTGCGCAAGTAAACATCGACAGCAGTGTGTCCTTTTCATCTTCATCGGCAGGGAGCGGCTTTAAAGCACAAAACAAGAACATTCATGACAAGTGCCGGTGTTTGGTCTAATGAAGGTGGGAGAGGACACGGTTCAGCTTTGGAGGTTAGAGGGCACCACAGCGTGCTCAGAGCGGTCAATAAGATGAGAAAAGTGTTAGAGACTGTGGAGCGATCACAAAGCACTGATAGCACAGCACATGTGCTCTGTTCATTCACTCTTTACTTGTTTACTCTTGGGCATAATTATGAGATAAACTGAGTTACAAAGCCATATTCTTCTCTTTAGATACGACTTAAAATCGCATAAAATTATCACTCTCTATGTTTTGTGGGTAAATTTAAGGTGTAGTAGATTTCAATTTGGTGCATGTTGACATTTCCCGTGACTTTTTTCAGAATTTTCAGATGATCTTGTCTGTCGAATGCCGTTCTCAGCATTTTTAGAGAGAAAGCAGTGACACACACCTGCCCCAGCAGACCTGACTACCTTGCCATGCACTCAGCATTCTTAGTGCAATCTCACTGTACAGTTAAATTTACCCAAGGTGAGGAAGCTTGCTCAGAAGCAGACAGCTCAAGCGCTACCCGCCATCCCCAGCGATTTCCCCCTGGCTATAAAGAACAAACCAAACACACATACAGACATAGAAGAAGCCACTTACTGATACTGTTAATCCAAGGTATGTTTAAACAGTAAAAATGCCCAGTGAGCATTTGGAGAGAAAGCTTCATGTAAACTCTGCCCTTCTAATTCCCATATACTGCATGCGTGGTATGTGAAGTACTTTAACAGTACTGAAATTGTTCAGCATCCAGCATGCAGTACATGTTAGCATGTACTGCATGCTGGATTTCTGCATGCTGGAATTCTTTTAGATCCTTTACCCTCAAGGGAATACTGGCCATTTGTTTTCATCAGTGGCAAAGAAGGTGACTGGCGTTGATAAACCTGCGGACTCTTGAAGGAGGTTGGAAAGACGAATGCACAGGAGCAGAGACACTCAATCACACGTTGAGATGGCTTGACCTAAGAGAAACATGCTATTTATATGCTATGCATATACTGCACAGAGAGTTAAAGATGACAGAGCTCTCATTCACTCTCTCCCACTTAAAAGAAGAAAGGCGAATAACACCATACACACATTTTTTTTAAGGTAAACAAAGACACACCTGGTTTCCCAGAACAAAAGTGGAACAGGCAGTGGATACCTCCAGCTGTCCGAACCACGAGGATGCAAGTCTGGAAGGGATGCCCAGGACATAAACCATGGCCACTGAGCGCACGAACTGTCCAAAGAAGGTCAAAGCAAACATGCTGGGGTCCGCCGAGCCCATCTTGATTCAGGCCCCAATGCAGTTGTATCAGACCCCACCACCACAACATCTCTGATGCCACGATTGTCGAGGAGCCACATGATGGGGAGGATGAGAGAGATGTAGGCGAGGAAGTAGATCATGGAGACCCAGTCAATGGCCAGGATGCCGATGCTGTAGAAGCGCATGAAGATGTTGCTGATGATGCCGTACTGCAGCCACATGAAGGCGCTGCTCATGGAGTAGACGCTGAAGATGAAGCGCATCATCCACCGCCGTTTGTACAGCCTGGTCTCCATGAGTGAAAGGTGTCATCACCCAGAGGAAGGCAGTGCATGTATTCTTGCAAGCTGTTTCTCTCTTTCCCTGTTGGGGTGCAATCATTGCCCCTGGCCTTGTCGAGGATGACCGCCCAATCGTGAGAAAGTTCAAACTGAGAACTCATGTTGCTCCCAGTGAAACTCTTCCTTCAGGCTTCTGTGGCTCTCAACAGCTGAAGGGAAGAGCAAACAATTCTTCTCGTGTGTGCACTCTCTTAACAACGTGGCAGCTTACCTGACTAGGCCCTCCCACCCAGCAGGGTGAATTCAAGAAAATTCAAGCGTAAATAACGAACAGTTTTTGAGGGAAGATATTATTGCACTGCAATGTGCGCCATCAAATATCAACTGATTTGGGGATAAATGCAGGAAACAGTTACACACAATTGAAATTACTGCGGACCGTGATTGTTTTTTGCCCACGCTTGAGCCACTACAACTGATCTTAGGGCTCCCCCACCTGCCAAATCCCGCTTTAATTTAAAGCCGAGTGTCTAATATTTGATAGATGAGATTTTGTGAGTTTTTTGCTGACTGTGCTCACGTGGATGCACTGCAAGGTGACACTGATGACCTTCCAGTGTGTGCAATGAGTCCTTGAATCTATATGAACGCTACTTAAAGACTACTTGTCTTTGTCTCTATTATTATGTTGTGCTGTGTTGTGTTGTGCGTAGTGCCGACGTGGGACAGTTTCTAATTTCCTTGTACTATTGTATTAGGTATGACTGTGCAATCACAATAAAGAGTTATCTCTTATCTATAACTAATAGAGCACAAAAACGACTGATCCAAGCCAGCGGTCATATTTATTTTAAGTCAATCAATCATGTCATAAGTTGGTATTACTGACACAAATGTTTAACCTGCATTCTGACTAGGGATTGATTAACCTTTTTTTATTTATAACTACCTACCTCTTTTTAAATGTGATTATTCAAAATAAGGCATAATATACTGTTTGCTAAACAAATTAAACACTAATACCAGCATTAATCAAAGTAATCAAATTTAAAAATGTAGTATATTAATAAAAAGCGCTGCTGGATGGAATGTAATTTGTATTAACAAAGTGATAATAATACAGTAGTGAAATCCAATTGTCACACTGAAGGATGCTGTGTATTAATGAGTAATATACTCTAACCTGGCTTTTCTTACAGTGCGTCTTTAAACATGCTGTAAATTTCCAGGCTTCATTTCCGAAGGATCGAAGGGAAGTAAAGAACAGTCAAAACCTCACAATATGGAAACTACAACCACAAAAGCGCTGACGAGCGTCTTTAGGGAAACTAACACGTGAATATTAAATGATAAACTAATAATGTCTGAGTGAAAGATGAAACAGTAGTTGCGGAACATCCAGATTTGCTTTGTTGGCAGTACTTTGGCCTTATTTTCATATAAGGGAAGCAATAAAACGGTTAAACTCTACTGATAGGCTTATTGTAAAATAAATTCCCGGATATCCTGCTCCATATCTCAAACATTTTTTGGCATTTGGACTATATACGAATCACGATCAGACTTTATGCTTCCTCAATGAATATGATGAGTTATACAGTTTTTCTCAGTCGCTTTGGTGCACTTCTCTGATCAGAATGAAAGTTCTCACAACCATTAGTGCAACCTCCACAACAGTTAGTCATGTGTGCACATCATAGTAGCAATTTCTCCTTCCTCTGAACAAATTGCAAATGCACTTGGACATGTATCAGTTGCTTTCATTCAATCCTCTGCCATCCTCATCCTCTGTAACATTATCATTGCGTATGTCATGTCAGTCAAAATTAACTATACATTTGGATGCTGAATAGTCGTTCCCAATAAAACTAATAGTTTACATTTCATTGCTTGAGTCATGACATACAAAATTGGTGAACTGGTTATCAAATGCTGTCAAGCAGATTTTATACCGTTTTACATTATTATTTGTCTGGAAATGTCTCCTAAATTGAACAATTACTCTCAGGTGAACTTCAGCTTTCTCTGCCTGGAGGTGGAAGGTGTATGACTGGCATTCACATTCGCAAATGGCCCTGCTAGCAGCCATGGATGCAGCATGTGACGACATCACAGCAGAGTCATGCAGAGGGTGGATTACCACTCCAGGAGATACTTTCCACGCTGCATTGCAAGGGATGATATCCGTTGTGATGTAGATGAAAATATGTGGCCAGACAGACAGGAACGTATGTTCAGTTACAATATGTACTGTTGTATTGTTTACATTTGTGCACAGCTCTACCAAAAGGGTGTTTCTTATGTTTATTCTAAATAAGTGACTGTAGAGTATTTTTTTTTTTTTAAACTATCACAGCTATGCAGATGACACACAAATATATATCACAATGTCACCAGGAGACCGAGGCCCTGTACAGGCTCTTGGTATATGCATTGAGGAAATTAATGACTGGTTGTGCCACAATTTTCTCCAGCTAAACAAAAACAAAACTGAAGTAATAGTCTTTGAAGCCAAAGAAAAACGATTACAGGTCACCAG
>VOQK01011659.1:8114-22839 GCA_015052645.1 Benitochromis conjunctus
ACACAACGTGGAACTTTTTTTTTTTTTTTTACAGGCGCTGAGGAAGCTATTGTTTAAAGGCTTTCACATTGTATTTAAAAGCTATCTATAAGAGTATCTCTAAGAAGTCAACCGTACCTACAGTTTGTGCTAAAGAAAATGCTTTTTTTGACATAGATGACACAAGCATCAGTCTTGAGTCTTTTAACCTTTGAATCATGGATTTGGTCTTGAATTCTGTACCTGTACAACCCTAATAATGAATATATTGATCTTCCTCACTGATCTTTTCTTCATCGGCTTTACTCGTGTGTCTGTTTTCTTTAGAAAACAAAGTATTCTTACTGTTGGTAAACACCTGATAAGTTCAAATGACCAAGTGAGGAATTACAGTGCAGCCACTGGACTGAAGTTAGATTTTGCATTCAGCAGAAACTGACATGGATATTGTTTTAATTATTTATTTAATTATTTATTCTTTTTCTTTTTCAAGAGGGTTGAGAGTTTTCTGCACAAGGATGTAAACTTTGTTGTGACTGAAAACAAAGAATGCCTGGAGAAGAAGAGTATTGTTTCCAAGGGTGGAGCAAGCCAAGCAGCCCAACAACTGATTAAGCAGCGGGATAACAGCCTCATCAATGATAAGCAGCGACCTGGGACTCCTAGGCCAATTGTACGGTAGCTCCTTTTTTCGCTTTCTGTCAGGCTTTTGATTAGTTATCAAATACAACAACTGTATTTTGGAAGATGTTTAACTGCCCATTACTGCCCTGAAACCTGAAAAGGCTACTCTGAAATATTGCTCTGTTTAGTGAACTTGTGTTAATCACGAACTCATTAGGCATTAGTGTAAGTTAAAACGAACTATACTGTATAACTGCACTGCATTCTGTCTATAGGCTTGCGGCAGTCGAGGGAAAGCATTGCTTGAAAAAGCCATTCGCAACAACGTAAGTCAATGAAGACAAAATTCTCTTTAAAGGTACTGGTGATGTATTTTGATATCTTAATTCTTCACTGTCTTCTTTCTGATGGATCTGCCTTGTAGGAACGACTGCAGGGAAGCAGTGTTTTGTCCAGTGCTCGATTATGGGGAGTGAAGATTTTGCATGTGGATGGTATCTTTTTCACTAAATTTAGTGGAATTTCACAACAAACCATGATTAACATGCAGTGAGCCTATGCTCACAGCAGATGGCATAGTGTGATTGCTCGTGTTTTCTTGTATGCTGCTGTTTTATTGCAGCTTTTAATTAAAGCTGTCTGCTGTGTACCAGTTTGTGGTTATTTATCCTGTCCAAGGAACAATCAGGAACTTGGCAAAGCACTACAAAAAGTCCAGACTGTTCCTAAAGTCGCTGGACTTGAACCGTTGTGCTATTTTCAGTACTCAAAAGTATCTTTTTAGGAGATATGTCTACAATGTGCTCAGATTTAAAAAAAAAAAAAAATTGTGTTTTGCACATTGGAAGTTGTTCCTTAACGTGTTATCAGATGTCCTCCGTTATCTGAAACATTTGACTCGAGAGAGCTTCAGTTCTAAACACAAGAGGGCAGAGGTAAGGTGTTTGAGCTGTTTATCTTTTCACATCATTTCCTGTTGTAGCAGTTTTTAGATTTTAAGCTGGAAAATGATAATGCAAAGACATGATAGAGACCAATTAAAACGAATGAAGTAAAAGATGCATATTGATGTTGGTTTCATATTGATGACTTTTATTTTTACTGCAGAAGACTGGCCCTAAACATCAAGGTTCTCCTGCTGTCAAGGGTAAGTCTGAGCTTATGTTTTGGTTCCATTTCCTCACAACAGTTTTACTTTGGCTAATTTATTTGCCCTTCTCAAATCTGCTGTCAACAGCTTTGGCTTTGAGATCCCCGTATCTTAAAATTGAGGACTTGAGCAGGTGAGTTCCCTCTTTTGTGCAGTTAAGTTTATATTTAAGGAAGAGAAGGTTTATCTCGTTCCTTTAGAAATCAGCCACACCTTGTTTTAGAATAGCTTCAAATAACAAGGTACTCCAATTCTTTAAAGTTCATCTTTGTTTTTTGGGGTTTTTTTTAAATTAAATCATAGTCAGTAAAGACAGACAAGTTAGAATTTAGCATGGCAAAGGAAGGTTTTTATTTCCCTGCAAAGCCTCATTTAATGGTTCGGTGTCAGATTCAAGCCTTTTTTTTTTTTGCTGATTAAGCATAATGACTGAAGCAGCAGTGGGGGGCAGTGATCTATCCCATTGTTTTTCTGCCCGTTTTGCCCCACTCGGTGCTGGTTCAGGAGGTGTGTATTTCAACCCAGATGAATTTCTTAATTGAAATTGTAAAGTCTCATCATGTAATGTGACGAGCTCGCCTCCCACTGAGGCAGCTCCCCAGGAGGCCAGAGCTCAACTGGATACGATTTCTATTTGATGAGGCTTTGCAAGCTCCACTGCCCCTTCCTGCAGGGCACCTCTGTGTGCTAACAGAGCCCATCATTTGGGCTCTCATTTCAGTTAATTGATGTGATCTGGCTAATGTGTATGGGCCATTTCTATGACTTTGGAACCCATGGCATCTGGACTGCTAGATACAGTCTATCACAAATTTTTGAAAAATGGTTAAAATATCTTCAGAATGCTTCTGTTATATAATTACTGTATTACCGAGTCAACGTTCAGATTCTTAGTATTGTAATGTTGAAATATTGAGAGACATTTTTATTAGGTTTTTCATTTTATCCATTGTTCTCTATTATTCTGCCATGTAAACAGGAAATACAAGCCTTTGCACATGCAGTCCATGACCTTCCCTGATCTGTACTATGCTGGTCGGTTCAGTCCCTTTGAATGCCCTCCTCCTCCTCGGTTTGAAAAGAAGACAGAGATGGAGGAAACTAAAACAAGGTTTGTTCACATGTGGTTGGCTAACGAATAATACTGATTATTGTATATCTTACCAACTGCTTGATTTTATGATTATTATTTTTTTCCTGAATGAATGGTTGAATGAAATGAAACAGTGGAAATAAATTGCACTCCATGCAGAAAGTGTTTTATTCAGTAAAACGTTATAGAGGGATTCATAATATTTGTACTTCTCTTAATTAGGGTCAGGAAAGTTCAAAGTAGCGTTCATGACAAATCCCAAAGTAAATCCCCACTCAGTTGTAACCCTTCACCTTGGCGACCACGCAAAAAGGATACTTCTTACTGTGAATGCTGCCAACAACCATTCACAAATCTGGAAGAGGTGAGAAAAAATTTTTTCTTTTCTTTTTTCTTTAAATCAAACAGAAGTTGGTTCCTTCGGGTGATTGTGTTAATGTTTATGCTCTGGGGTTTATTTGTTTTTTGTCCTTGAAGCACTTGCAGTCTGATCCGCACCGCAAATTTGTGCTGGATCCTTCGAATTACAGCTTGGTGGATCAGCTTGTGGTTGAAATGCTTCCAGAATTTGATCCCAATCCACCCCAGCAAGACGAACTGAGCAGGTCAGCTTGGATTATGATATATTTTGATGTCGATTATATATTTTGTTTTGTTTTCAACTGATTGTCTGTGTCTTCCTCTAGACCTCCAACTCCTCTGCTTATCCATGATGTCTGTGAGCTGGAGCCTCTTTCTGATGCTGAGACGGAGCATGCTGTTCAGGCTCTGCGGAGACGAGGATCATCATTAAATACTCACCTTTCCAGCCCAACCAGAGGGCCTCTTTCCTGTCCAGGCTCTCCCAGTCCATCAGCAAGAGTTCAGTTTACTGTCCCAAATCCAGGCACTCGTCCTGCTGACGCTCAGTCTTTCAATCATGTGACGGACTGCCAGCTGCCTGATATCCATCCTCAGGCTTTGAGCCCAGTCATGCCTGTATTAAAACCTGAAGTAGAAGCCCAGGACACAGTCAATCAACTGCCTGAAATTCAACGTCTCTCTCCGTGTCCCCTCTCTGACCCTTTCTCCCTGCCTCCAGTCCTCAGCCCCCAAGTCCCCTATTCCTACATTATAAATCCTCAAAGTCCTTACTCAGACCCCCCTGTCCTCAGCCCTCAGCCATACATCACAGAGGAATCTGTGGAAGGACAAACTGAGGATGGTGTGTTTACATTTGTTTCAGCCCTCACAGACATTCTCTCCACCCCAACACTTACCTCTGGGGCTGTGACCAGTGCAGAAGGAGCAAAAGCAGACAATCTTGTTAAGTTTGCTGGACTTGTGCGTTCTAACAGAGATTTGGAGTGCACCACGCTACCTTCATGTAGATCTCGTTCCCTTCCTCGTCAGTCAGAAATCGCAGTAAACCCCAAAAAGCGCTGTCGATCTGCCAGCCCTGAATGTAGCCACAGTAAAAGGACGAGGACAGCGAAGACTGGAAATAGTGATAGCTGGACGGGACAAAATATGAAACCAGCAAAACCACAAAGTGACAATACAGCAAAGACTGAACGTGCTTTATTCTTGGACAAGCTCCGTTATGAGATCTCTCAGTCTTGTCTCAGTCCAACTGTCTCTTCGACATTTACTACTTCGGATATGTTTGGTTTAAAACAGACTTGTAGTACATTTTGTTTTCCGACTACACCGAATTTCACTCGAGCCTCAGTCAAAATTGACCCGGCTGCCAATCAACCACTGGACTTCCACAGTGATAAATGTCGCAGTGGGTTTTCTAGTCAAGAATCTCAGCGTTCATTATCTCACTCTACCTCAATCTGTATCGAGCCAGGCCTCATTCCAGACCTGGCTAAGCTCTCTCCATCATCCTCGGAGTCAGACTGGGACTGTGACCTGGTGTCACAGCTGGGCCCGACCTCAGCTACACCTCTGGCATCCGCCGAGCAGAACTGTGAGCTCGACAAAGAACTACTCCACAGGCCGTGTCCCTGGATGCACGACACCAGCTACGAGTCACACCTGCATACTGTTCTTCAGCCATCAACCCCATCCGCCTCACTGTGTGGGGAAGAAAGGGACCCTTTTAGCAGGACTGTGGTACAGATTGTAGAGGTTCAGCACTGACAGCTATTTTCTTGACTTTATTTTTTATTTTTTGTAAAAACTGGGAAGCACAAAAGCCCTTTGTACACTGAATAAATATTTAAAATTAGGGCATTAATTTTAGATTAATTGTCTTCTGTGTTAGATGCTGATTAATTGATCCTGCATCTTCCCAAGAATTCGAATCCTGTTGATGATCATTTCCCCCTTGAACCCTCATTGTGCACAATCCCCTTAATAGTATTGTGTGTTGTGCTGACTGCAGTCACTCAGGCAGCTCTGTTCGGGAACTCGTGGCGATACTGAGAATTTAATGAGGCCTTTCTGAAAGGGGGCATTATTCAATTACTGTAAGTGCTGCGCCTGGATCGGGTCCCGCATATGCTGGTGTTGATGGTCAAACAGGCAAGGCATTCACAGGGTGGAGGACTGACGAACTGTGAGCCAAACCATCTGATTAATGTTAAAAAGCTATTCCCGCATATTGAAGGTGGGCCAGAGGACTGACTTTGTCAAGGAGAAGCAAGTAGGGTTTATTAAATATACAGTATGAGGTCATCTACCAATAAGTACCATTTTTGGACATCTTTGATATGATGAAATGGTCTTTAAAGACCAGATCTCACTGCTGCTTCTAAACATGGGGAAAAAAGGGCACATGATTTTTGCATATGGAAATCTGTCAGTTGTCTCTGGTAATGTGAACTGAAACCTTGTACAGTGTTTTTAAATAAATGTTTTTATTCATAAATGCCCCCCCCCTCTGTGTGCTTTAGAAAACCTTTTTTTCCAAGTGTGGTGAAGACATTATAAATGCTGACTCTGCATGTAGGACTTAAATAAGAAGTGAAGGATGAAGCAAGGGCAGCAGCAGGTCGATGTGTCCTGTTTGGCTCATCAGACGAGCTGACATGAACACTATTTGATATGTTCTCCTCATCCCTGTTTTCATTACTACTAACTGCCCAGTTTTCACCCAACCAAATGCAATAATAACGGTGAGTGTATATATAATTCTATTATATTCATTTACATAATTCTATCGGGAAAATTGCTTTAATTGAATATTAATTATAAGAAAGTGTATTTATTATTCTAATTGACCGGGCAAAGAAAATACACTTATCTGTATTATAAATAATAAACCACTGTTTGAAATGCATTAGATGGATAGCATGCATTTGAAGTCCTTAAAGTAATGCCTGAACCTGGAGGGTGATATCAGGTGTTTCCCCTCGGGCTGCCGGGCCAGAGTGTTGGATCCATTAAGGAGCGTGGGTGGTCCCGTCACGCCCCACGTGCTGCTTGTTTCCTCGCGCAGCCTCACTCAGTAACGAGGCCGGCAGACAGGTGTGTGGAGCCGAGCAGCTCAGGGCGACACAGACACACAAACACCATGTTTCCCCAGCCTAGAGGAGGAGGAGCCCCTTCAAGGTGTTTGTAACTCGCCGCAGGCGGAAAGGGAGTGAGAAATGCGTCCGTACAGTGTGAAGGCACCAAGCTGCTGTGTTTGTCTTCACTGTCAACAACAACGACAAGAGTCCTGCTGCAGTTCCGTTCACGGCTGCTGTCGGTTCATTTAACGGCGCTGCACGGAGGAAATCACTGGGACTATGTGAGCATCATGCTCGCGGTGAGATGCCTGCTGTTCGCTGCAGTGTACGCACGGTACGCCGAGACAGGTGAGAGGCTCCCACTCTTACCTTCAGACACAGAGCCAAATACTGGAGATTTAATAAATAACTGTCCGTGGGGACAACAAGAAGCTCACTGCCAGTTGTTGATTCTGGTAAGTAAAACTCATAAATGACCCTTTCGCACCGCCTCTGTCCTCTGCAGCTCTGAGGGAATGGGGGAGTCCGGAGGGAAGGCTGCCGCCCGCGGAGGAGGTCGTTCAGCCCAAGCGACTCCTGCAGCAGATCCACACTGAGGAGGAGCTCCTGCACAGCCGGCTGGACACCCGGGTCAAGAACCACCCAGCCGACACGCAGGTGAGCGTTGCCTGCCTTTGTTGCCGCCTTATTTTGTTTTTGTTTTTACACCTGTTGTCCAAACCATCAGAACTGAACACATCATTTATCCTCATTAGATTTCCATAAATATCAATTTCTACATTTTTTCCCCCCACATTGAGATCAGATTAAGACAAGACTGACATCAAGAGTAGACTTTGTAGACCCCTCAACCAAGATGTTTTCTAGCACTGCCTTTAATCAAACATCCAACAGAAACAGTTTCATCAGTGATGCAGAAAATCTTAGAAGTGTAGAGTATAAAGTGTGTTTGTTAACTGCTCTTAGCACACTGAAACCATTTTTCTTTTGAATTTTTCAGATTTTTTTTGTGATTTTTAAGACGTGGGTCATCTTCATGATATGTAACCAGGTTGTATTGATTTCAGATTAGTTTACTGTGCATAAAGCTGGACTTACGGTGTAAATCAACCTTTGCTGTCTGCTACAGAGAAAAGATGGAAACTATGTAATAAATCTGCTCTCTGTCAAGCTTGTTTTTCCCTCTATGCCTTTTCTCTTGAAGTCACCTGTCTGTCACATTTACACCATTCTTTAACCCCCCCAACACGCACGCACACACACACACACACACACACGTTTATATCCTGGTGGGGACATCTCATTGACATAATGCATTTCCTAGCCGCTTACCCTAACCCTAACCATCAAAAATGAATGGCTAACGCTGACCCTTACCCTAAACCTAACCATAACCTAATTGTAACCCTGACACTAAAACCACGTTTTGAGTGTGAAAAATGCCTTCAACCCCATGGGGACCGGGATTTTGGTCCCCACGAGGGCTGTCAGTCCCCACGAGAATAGTAAACTTCCCATTTTTGGTCCCCACGAAGATGTATATACCCGTCCACACACACAGACAAGACCATTAAAAAGCAGATAAAACTCATCCCACCCCCTCAACTTCAGCCTCTTGCTCCTTTCGGCCTCGTCAGATTATATTTCACACCTCTACCTGTCCTCTTTTGTTACCTTTGCTATAAATGCTGTCAGTCAGTGGTTGGCAGGTCAGCGGATATGACAGATATGAAAGAGATCTGTCTTGTGATCTCTTTCTGCTGACACCGGAGGTGCTCTTAGACTTGAATTTAGATATGAGATGCAATCAGCAGGCTTATTTTACACTTTGCTCGCTGCTGATCGCAAATTTGTGCTGCACAGTGATTGTTTACTGTGATTATCCATAATAAGAATTTAAAGTGGGCCTATTACTCCTCTTTCCAGCTCCATATTTTCAGTCTTGGACTCTCCCAAAGTAGCTTTGCATGATTCCCTGTTCAAAATACTCTTTATTTATCTTATACCGGGCAGTTGTGCAGCCCTTTAGTTCACCAACTGTCTGAATCGTGCAGGTGTAACTCCACACTGTGAGCTGGTTGCCCTTCTCAATTCGAAGGTTTGAACACCAGGTGGATGAGGCTGCTATGTTTAGAGCAGTGTGAAGTCTGACCTTTTGTCTCTTACCTGCACACACGTTGACTTGAGTATTTGAAGTTTTGGTCATATACACAACATATAAAAACCAAAAACAAGGAAATGCTTTGCAGGCTCCCCTTAATGTTGCTGTAAAACTGACCTCGGCTTTAACTTTGTAATTATTGTTCAGAAAAACACCTTAAAGTTAACACTGGCATTAAGATCAAGTGGCCAGTTTAAAACTTACAATAGGGTGGTTTTCACTTGTGAGTACAAAATTTAGCTACAATTGCGGTATGTTATTTCCTCTGCTTCCCTGTCTGCTACTGTCCTGCCAATAAAAGCCAAAAATAAGTCTTAAATGTGCTGATCGCACTTGTGAAATGATGCTTTGACTTTGACTGTGGACGATGTGGGCCTTCCTAATGAAAAACTCTTATTTGATCTATGATCTTTGATCTATTTGAGCTCTGAAACCCAGTTCTCATATCCAGTAAAAATATGAGAACATTTTTAATGGGTAAACCTCAGCTTTAACTAACAGTACACAGTCATGATAATGTCAGTTCTAAGGTTTTGCATATGTGGACATAATAAAAACAATCTAGTTCTTACCAGTTCTTAAAGCTTTTAGAATACAGCCTGAGGTCTGTACCGACACGACATAGTGTTTCTTACATAAACACTAAGCCAAAATGAAGAAGCAGTATGTGGAAAGACAGGGTACACCCCATGATTCAGTGGCTGTAGAACCACCTTTAGCTGTGCTTGAGGTCTGGATATCTGTAACATCTTCAGTGTTGGTCTCGTTCACCATTCTGTTGTAGGTTTGTTGCTGTGCTTGGGGTCATGCTTTCAGTCACGTTTTAGCTGCCAGACTGATGGCCACATATTTGATCCCAGAATATTTTGGTATACGGAAGAGTTCACGGTCGACTCATTGCCTCATGTCCAAGCTCAAATCATCACCCTCCACCACTGTGCTTGATTTTTGGTATGAGGTGTTAGTGTTGATATGCTGTGTTTGATTTTTGTGCATTACGGCCAAACATCTCCACTCTGGTCTAATCTCTCCAAAGGAGAGTCTTCCAGAAGTTTTTGGTTTGTTCAGATGCAGCTGTAAATAATAATAAATAAATACACGGTGTTATATGTTTTGTAGTTCATCTGAGGTTGTATTTACTGAATTTTTAGACCTGCTAAAGGCCAGATTATTTTTGTTATTTTTTGTTTTTCCCTTGCAGGTAAACCCTTTTTAGCATCACTGTATAGTCTGGTGCAAGTACTGAGTTTTAAGAACTGCGGGTCCATTTGTATCTGTGGACAACAATGTAACGTGTGGACTAAATTGCAGTGTGCCCTGAATTATGGGCAAAATTTAAATAAGAAAAATATAATAGTGAGAGTGCTAATGGAGCATTTGTATTGCTGCTCACAAGCCCCGTTGTGGCCTTTTATTGTACGGTATATGGACCCAGTGGAGGTTTAGATTGATACTAAGTGGTTTGCAGAGAGTGCAGGGTATTACTAATGAGACCTGCCTCACCACTGGCCAGTGAGTACTGACGGGAGCTACCACAGAACTTCTCTTTTAATATGGATTGGGCTCACCTTGGAGCAAGGTTAGACGGAGACAACGAGCCCCCAGCACAGAATTTTATCCAAAAGCCGCTGGGTGGATAAGGTGTCTCTCCTCTGGGGAAACATTCCTAAAAAAGGATATTCATATTGTAATTTTGCTGCTTAGATTTCCTCTGCCACCTATAGCATCTGCTGCATGCCTGCTCTACTTAGAAGGATAATCCCTTTATTGAAGGAAGTTTTAGTTTCTATCCAGGGTCTAACAAATATGGTATCATGTTTCGTGTGAAATGTAAAGCCCTCTGAGGTGAATTTGTGAAACAGTAAAAAGTGTCTGCGTTAGATTTTTGATCGTATTTTCCAGTTAAAAAGAAGAAAAATGCCCATAGTGCACACTAAATATGACATCGTACACTACTAAAAGATGAGCAAATGTTGAGGTCAACTAATTAGCTGGTCAGATCAGATCCAGTATTCATCCTTTATCCAATTATCCTAATTGGGTAGAATAATGTGAACATGTGCTACATTGGCTCAGATGCAGCCATCGCTCTGTGGTCTTGAAAACGTTTCTTCAGAGCGGACGTAGCGTTTTCAGTGGGAGAAACTCACTGAAAACCTGTTACGTCACTCATCCAAGTGACTTCTTCAGTCTCATCTGACTGCAGGTTTCCCCAACCTTAGAAAGAGTACATTTGCTTAATGGCTGAAACTGGTAACAGTGGCGAACAATGGGCTTTGAGGTCAGTTTCTTATTCATTAATATGGAAATTGTCATGGCCATTGATTAACAACAACTCCTCAAAGAGCATTGATCAATGGCCATGAGTATTGTGGCCACTGTGTTATAATGGCACAGTGGCACTATAACAGACTGATGTTGTTACATTGTAATAAAACCAGGCTGATGTTAGCATGTTGTAGTAAAATCATCATAAATGATCAGTTTTAGTCTGTTAGTATCGGTTGGTATAAAATTAAATGGGGGGTGGGGAAAGTGGTATACAGGGCAGCACAAAGTGTGTACAGAGTATTATGTATGCATGTTGAGAGTGATGAAATTAAGATCAAATGTTTGCAGCGTACCAGATTGTTTCTCTTTAAGGCACCGGAAATGAGAAATGATTCTTAATTTACAGTTTTTAACTGCAGCCGTCATTTTCTTTACAGTTTTTATGCTTTCTACAGTGCTCACACACTTGTTCTATCCTCCCTTTCCCTCTCTCTCTTTTAGCCCATCCATTTGGCCCAGAGCAGCTTCTTGGTGGAAGCCTTTGGTACATCCTTCATACTCGACCTGGAGCTCAACCAGTAAGTCACCACACACCTGCAAAGCTTACCTCAGATCCATTAAATGTCACTTCAAGGTTATTCACAGCAATTACTCACACATCATATTACACCAACTGAGTGCTGGCTAAACACTGATAAATAACAGATGGTGTGGCCATATTCAGACCTAGTCAATACACTGAAGGAAAGTGTCCTAATATTGTAGGTTCAAGTCATATCACACCCCTTTTAATACTTTTGTGTTATTTATGACACAGATTTTATTTTTTTCTATGAAAGGACCAGTAAGCAAAAGTCGAGACCCTTGTAAAAGAGGTTCATTACTACAGTACTAGGACCTTATTTTAGCATTTCTAAGACCCTGCAAGTTGTTTTTGCTCCTAATATTTTTCCAATCTTTACATTCCAGCAATCTGCTGTCTACAGACTATGTCGAGCGTCACTTTGAGGAAGACGGCCAGCTGTCACAGAATATGGTAGGTTTACAGAAACAGTTTTAACACCGTCATAAATGTGTTCATAATTAATCTAATAATAATCATGGTTAACACCTGGCCTGACTTGGAGGTTGGCTTATTTGATGGCTCCAGATTGGCACCATTAATCTTTTCTGTCTTTGTGTCAGCCGTGTGACTGACTTCAACGTCCTGAAACCTAGCAAACTGACATCCTGCTGACGGTAGCTTTGACGGTGACCGCTCTCACATCAAACGATTGACAAGACGCAAAAAAAAGAACAGGCTGAAAATGATTTTTGAGCCTGTTTGTAGAAACATTATAGTTCTCCTTCCCAGTTTGGAGTATTTCACCGGAATTAAACCAAGCAGAATCAGTAATTGAGTGAAAAAACATTATTTTTGTGTCCTAACTAGAAATGCTTAAAAAGCATGTTTTTGAATGTCTAGAAATATTAGTAAATGACTGCAAAATACATGCGAGCCCACACGTGTTGCTCCATAACAATCCTGTTTAGCTTATCAGGTCCACACATTATCCTGGACCTGTGGAAAGGTGTCCAAAAACAGCTTTCTGGCTACAGCTGCATGAGCTCTGATGGTTAGATTGTTGACATGGCCCTCTCTGTCATGAATTATAAATTTGAGCAAAATGGCCTTTAATGAATCCAAGACGGGCAGACAGCTTGACTCTCGACAGCCTCTGCGAGACGGTCTCTCTCTGTCTGTATCCTCTCTGCCAAAAAGAACCACCTGACCAATCGGTAGACGGTTGCCATGGAAACCAGCAGACAGCAGCAGTACCAGTGTGGGCCTACTTTGTGCCATGAGGGGAATTCAAATCATGTGCATTTCCAGAAAGGACTAAATCAGATTTTACAGCCACCTTCTGCTCTGACCTTTGGATAATCCGGGCACAGACATTACATTTTATGATTACTTCAGCCAGTTAAAATAAAAGAAATTAAAAGGCCAGATAGTTAAATAGTGCAGGAAGAAGACATAAAGATTTATCAATTGTCACTATTCACCAATCACAATGAAGTAAGATCATTAAATAAACCAAGCAGGCAGACCAATATCTCTCTTACTTTGATGTCATTTATCAGCTTTTAAATGACTCTGTATTTAATATTTTAATTTTTTTTTTTTTTAATTCAACGTATAATTTTGATTTTCATTTAAATATTCTTCCTTTTTCTTTTTTTTTCTTTTTTTTAATAATTACGTTTTGGTAATGTTGCTGACCCACAAAGATACAAAGTTTGGCAGACCCTACATGTTTATAAAGCATAGTTTTTCCCCTTTTTTTCCCCTACTATGTTAAAATTACAGTTCTTATATTAATAAGCTAATTTGAGCAGGGAAGGAGAGAAATAGAGTTGAATAACTACTGCACTAATTTGATTAATAGTGCCCCAGTAATAGATCCCTGGGGAACACCGTGAGATAATGTTGTGCTATTTTTAACCTTGAAATACACATTGATTAAAAACAAGTTTAATGCCATTTATTGTTATTGAAAAGCCTATAAAAAAATTAGGAATATGGTTAAAAAAAAAATCTATTAATTATTTCTTATATTTTTTCTTATTTTGTCCAGCAGCTACACCATTTTTTTGGCAGTCTTTATGAATTATAATACACAAGGCAGGATTATTATTATTAGTCTGGTCTGTAGTTAATAAATACAGTAGAAGTGAAATGTAAATGTGGAAAAACTTTTAAAATGTGAATTTAATTAGGTCTACTGTCAGTTTAATTTATTCACAACATTTCTATGTCTTAACTGCTTCAAGCTAAATACTTACAAAATGTGTAAGTTAATAGAAAGAAAATGCCTTCAAACACTCATGAAGAAATGACATTGAATTCATAAATTGCTTTCAGGTATATTTTCTTGCCTGCAAGCAGCACTAAGAAGATTCATGCAGGCCCCTCCCCTTTCCATCTGCTCTATACTGTTTTATTTAGTTTCACAGGGATGCCAGTAAATTGCCTGCCATTGTGTGTCACCTGTGGATCGTGGTTATTCTGCTGAGCTGGTGACTCTCGTTCAGATGTAATCTCAGTGACACACGGCTAACAGAGAAATTGAATTACAGATAACGGTGTTTGGAATTGATATGAACTGCGTTTTTGAGTTCTAACATTGCCAGCAGAGAGAGAGGTGTGTGTGTGTGTGTGTGTGTGTGTGTGTGTGTGTGTGTGTGTGTGTGTGTGTGTGTGTGTGTATATATATAATTTTATTTTATTTATTTATTTTTTATTAATAAAACTTATTATCAACCATTACAAAAGGGTTCCCACCTTTATGTTGGGTTAATGTGTTCACCTGAAAACAAATGGGTTGTCAATGGGAAATTTCATTTAAACTTCACTCTGACATGTGCTGTTTTACTCTAATTGTTGTAATGAAACGGTGATATAATTGCCAGACTGATGCATTAATGCACAACGGGTTATGACAGACTAACAGCTAGCAACACTGCATGTGAAATGAACCCTGAAGACTGATGAATTAGCTTCTCTCAAACACAGATGAATGTGGTGTCTCAGATTGATTTGCATTCCTTCTTAAGTCTGTCAATGTTTCTTCTAATACTGTCAAATTGTCTCTTCTTGTCAGAAGCAGATGCTTATTGCATGTGGAGGAAATCGTTTTTCCTCATGATTATAAATACTCTAAAACGTAATGCTTCGGTTCTTTCCAGTTCTTTTTCACTTTACATTAGTACCTGTTATTTCATACCCCTCCACCCACCCACTGCACTCAGACTCTGAACAATGCTGAGTCCAGACATCAAGCACTCCAGCTTTTCTAATTCTGTTACAGCTGATTATGTCAAGTTCAGTACGGTTGTTTCTACAGGACATGGCTGTCTCAGTTTGTGAGTGCAAGCAGTTTTTTGTTTTTTTTTTTTTTTTTTTTTTTTTTTCTGTTGTTCTTTTTTTTTTTTTTTTTTTTCTTTTTTTCTTTTCTCCCTTCCCT
>VOQK01011668.1:32033-53720 GCA_015052645.1 Benitochromis conjunctus
TCGACTTTTTAATTAACAACACTATGCCGAAAAAAAAAAAAGCTTTGAAAATCGGGAAATTCTCAAATTATAACCATGTGGAAGGCATAAAGCTTACAAGATGGAGTACTTGGGGGATTCGGATAGCCTCACTGTTACCAGGATGCATAAACTTCAGAGCAAATGAGCCCATTTACTTTGAAAGACTATCCGTCATAAAGAGGAGGTTTTGTCTTCAGGGCTGGGAAGGACGGGACATTATGTCTGTCTGAATGGATTTGTACATATACTGGACATACACAGCTCGTAGCCACAATATTAAATGCAATAAAAGTGAACAGGGAAACACTGATCCTCTCATTACAAAGCAATGTTCTGCTAGGAAATCTGGGGTCCTGACATTCATCTAAATGTTACTGTTAAGGAAGCCTGCACACACCCCTGTGACAACAGCATTTTTTTTAAAAGCACTTGCCTCCCACAGCAGGACAATGCACCTGTGCAACCAAGGTGCAGATCTGGCCTCCAAAAACGGGCCTGCGTCCATGCGCTGACATGTCAAAGCAATTACTGCAGCACGAAAGAGACCTATGCAATGTTAGGCAGGTGATTTTAAAGGGTAACTGTACTGATTTTTATGTAGCGCTTTGCCTCATTCACTCATTCACAGCCATTCATACACGTTTTCTCTGCCTACATGCTTTCTATCAAACATTGCAACCATCTGCAACTATAGATGCTCTACTGCCCAACAATCATACTACTAATATATAATATAGAAATTGTAATACTCTAAATATAATTTGTTGTACTCTGCCAGGAAATGTTTGAGGACTTTTTAGAGCGGTGCCAGGAGTTTAGTCTTCAAAGACGAGAATATTAACATGGTTGTAATCAAAAGAACGTTAATGGTTATGTCTACTCTTTATAACTACAGCAAATTGTGCTACTGATTGCAGTGCAAATTGGAGGGGGAAGAGTGTGCCCTACTAATCTTCTCAACACCGCAACAGCAGACTAATATACGAGCAGTTTTATATCTGCTGGGCAGCAAAGTAAGCATTAGGGTTAGACTGATGCTAAAAAGCCAAAGTCAGAGCGGGTGCAGTCTGACTAATTACTCTTTTCTTTTAAAAATGTGAGCTCCGCATTGGTTATATTTTAGTGTGGAATGGTGTATGTTTATATTTGTATGTGTTATAACTGTCTAGGTTTGCATTAAAAAACAAAACCTTTGAGTAGCATATGAAGAAACTAAATTTAGAGTAAACAACACTAGACGATGTTTATGTGTTGTCAAGCTAAAGACAAAAATGTTTTATTTGGCTGGATCACTGCAACCTTGACCTTCACTTGACCTTTAACCACTAAATTCTAATCACGCTAAAGTGTCAGCAATAAAGTTCATGTCTGTAAATTCATCTGAGAATGAAATTCCTCAAAGGTACTATATATGACAATGTCATTAGAATTCAATACAAATACTGGTACAAATAAATATTGTTCATTGCCTCAGAGGAGAGGGGAACTGATAGCCACAACACCGTTTTTAAAGGCATGCTGTCCAGGTGTATCAAAATGCTCTGGATCGCTGAAACGCATCGTTGTAAAGATGAAAAGAAGGCCACTTGAAGGCAGACATAATGGAAGAAAAATGGAGAAAACAAGAGAGGTAGAAGAGGGAGGAGTGCTTACGGTTCATTTGATGTACAGTGGGCTGAAACCAAAAATTGTGTTTTTCTACACGCTCCATAGGCAGACCACCTGTGAGCACTTAGATATTAATAGATATGAAAAAAGGT
This sequence comes from Benitochromis conjunctus, assembly GCA_015052645.1. Taxonomy (NCBI): domain Eukaryota; kingdom Metazoa; phylum Chordata; class Actinopteri; order Cichliformes; family Cichlidae; genus Benitochromis; species Benitochromis conjunctus. The sequence goes on from VOQK01011668.1 coordinate 33,815, forward strand.
GTATATATGTATGTGTGTGTGTGTGTGTGTGAGAGAGTGTGTGTCTAACCTAGCGGAGAAACGGCTAGCAGTTTGATATTACTATGCTGGAACGCTGGCTCTTTTAACAGGGCAAAAGTCACCTGGCTTTAAAGTGGTGCCGACACATAAGAGGCAGGCACCATAGCGGTCAAGTTCACAAAGCGTGACTGTTCTCAAAGCAGAGCTTCAGGGTTGTTCTTTCATCACCCTAAGTAGAAAAATACACTACTTAAGGTTGTGTTATGGAGCATTTACATATTTGCAAACTTCCTGCTGGAATTGTTTTAAAGAGGAGAAGTTTGTATTTGTCGTATGCCAGAAGGCTGTCCAGCGAGCACATCACTGCCTGCATAGAAAGGTGAGAACATGAATTAAGGCTCTGTGCTTGTTTCACCTGCAACAGTTCATCTGCCAAAGCTTCAACACCATCTTACTGCCACTAATCTAAATTCCCAATGAAGACCAATTCTTTTTGTTTTGCTTTTGTGGCTTCTCAACATGGGACAAACATGTTCTCGCTGCAGCTCAAAGAAGGTTTTGACACCAGCTAAAAGCAGCTTTTGGTTATATCCTATTTCAAAAATCCCGAGGACATTCTGCTCCCATCAAAATCTATTGATTTAAAATCTATGGAAAGATTTTGGGAGTGTCATCAGAGCTTAATCCCTTAGGCCAAGAGCGAGGTAAACGTCTGGTATTTATATGGCCTAGCTTTGGCATTTTTTCAGTTCTGGTAACCAATGAAATCCCTTCAAACTGTCACAGCTGCCATTCATAGGTGAGATTTAAGATCTCAGCTAGTCCACTGATCTCAAAGAAATCAGAAAAAAAGTGGAGGGAAGCTGCATTATTGAGGCTGTACTGCACTGTTTCAGGTTTCATAACTACATTTACTTTGAATGTAGTTTTTTTTTTAATTATTTAAATCAATAAAAACACAAAAATAACTATAAAATGATTTTGAATGATGAAAAAAGCAACACAAAGTTGCCTTGTATCAAGAGTAAACATGGTTCATCTGGCAAATCACCTCATAATCACATACATGAAGCTACATAAAGTAATGTAAACTGCCACAATCACATGCATGTAGACCGAGCGCCTGACTGTTTATAAAAAGGCTTTAATGCTGTAATTATTCATTTATTTATCTGCAGATCCCAAATTTTGCAAATACAAAACAGAATAAACACAAATACAAAATGTGTATAAGTACTATACAAGCATTTGTAAAACACTTAAAACACACTTGTAATAAATGATAAGAACATCGCTAACATGTGAATACATTTTAATTATTAATATAGTGGTTTGGTGCTATAAGGGCATTTTAAGTGCTTATTAATTACAGCACTTGACTGTCAACAAATACATTAATTACATTACTTTAAAACATTAATAAATAACAGGCGTCTTTATATGAGTTAATGTAACAAAGTCTGATTCCCTTAACACGTGAGTGCCAGCGTGCTGGGCACCAAAGTGAGCTATTACTGGTTTTCCAGAATTATCATTTTTTGTCTGATCAAATTATCTCTGCTGAAAAAAATGAAGGGAACATTTGGGAACACCAAGTCGTTCAAACGTGTCACTCATAACCACTGCTTTCCATATATACGCTGCCAAACAAACAAACCGCTCCACAATTCATAGAAACAAGGAGCGTACCCACTCTTCTCTTCCCCACTGAGTCTCCCACCTACACACATACCGTAAAGAAATGACCTGCACATTACCGCACCGTGTGGGCTTTGCTGTTTGTTGTGGTCAGGTTTTTCTCAGCCAAGTTTTCCAAAGACCCTGAGTCACTGTCTAGCTGATCCAGTTACACTCTGTAGCTCTGACCACGTACTTTAATAACCACTTTTCACCTGCAAAAGCAGCGGGCTTATCTGCTGAGATGGCAAATTTTTCATCATTTTACCCATAGTTTTCTATATTGCTATGATTTTTGAAAAATATTTTTTTAATGACTTTAAAAACACTGTGTAATGCACACTGTGTTTTTTGTGGATTTGAAACTTACATGGTGACGTTAGAAATTAGACGCTAGAACCAATGCTATTAGGCTCTTAAAACCACCACCTTGATACACAAGCAGGCAGTAAATGAATGCCTCTCATTGTCCCAAAATAGCTGTTTACTGTAGAAGTCAAATTTGTTTGATAAACACATACATGACCAGTTTAAAATCACATCTTTGTTAAACCTTGCATCTGAAACAATACAAACACCATGGCTGCACACTAGGAAGACACGTCTCATAGTGTCTCATAGCAAACAATGGAGGCATCAGCCTGAGCCTGAGTGACGACAAGTATTGTAAAAACACACCCAAATATTACAGTAGTCTCGGTAAAATTCAGTTTTTGTTAGTTTGTTTGGTTTTTAAGCTCTGAAAAAGGCAAAACTGAGAGGCCTGTGGTGTAGAAGCTGTAAATCAGATCAGAGCCGCCTACGAGTGCTAATTACTATCCTGGTGTGAAGACATGACTTAATCCATACTAAATGTGCGGCCAAGTGAAGCTGCTTGTGTGTGGGAATTCCCCTCATGTTCAACATGTGCGTGTGGGTCCAAGGTTTTTCGGCAACAGCCTGGTTTCTTTCACACATTAGTGAGATGTACAGATAGAGTTATTACACCACGAGCTGCCTTCATGGCACAGCTGCCTCGATGGTCAGGCACAACAAGCCAGGCTATTCATTAGACCAGCCTGTTACTAAACCAGGGATATGGTTTATGGGACAGCTCCATGAGGGGAGAGATTCAGTCTTGGCTTTGAAAGGGTATTCAAAACTTCCCTATTCAGAACTTCTAGGTTGCTGCACAGACGTGCTTGTACTCATCTACCGTGGATTTCATGAGACTGAAAAGGATTCTTCACAGGACAAAGGTGAAAATATGTACCAGTACAAAACGTATGTACTACTTATTCATGGTCAGGCAAGACATCCAATTAATCTATGAATTTGATTGATGATTCTAAGTAACAATAACCTGCAATGATTAAAGTAACTACATTTATTCGAGCATAGCAGATACTTGCATGGGTGATGCTTTGAGTAGTTTCATGAATGCCTGAACTTTTCAATCCACTCCATTTATTTTAAAGCTATAGCCACAAGTTACTGCAGAGGTAAATGAAGAAAATGTCCATTTCAAGTCAGGGGTTCCTCTAATGGCCATTATTTAAAAGTTATTATTTAATAATTAATTAGTTATTATTCCTAAAAAGCTGAACGTTTGTAAGACCCAGGGGAACTAAACCCACACAAGTTTTCTGTAACCTTAGAGTAAAAACTAGAAGTGAGCAAAAAGCTAAAGGAACTAAATATTTTGCATTGTCCAGGAATAATAAATGGACTATGACTTACAAGAAAGGAAATATCAAATCTTTAAATGTGAAAATCACAAACTCAAAAAAAAATTTGTGGATCTTTTTAGTTGAAAAATGACAAGTGAGTACTTAAGAGTGCTGAAGTAATTCATTACTTGTGGTCCGTGTGGAACCTTTCGAGTTGCCTTTCATATTATTATATCAGTGCAATATTATTACATATACTTAATATGTGCTTTATACATATTATTCAAGACTAAAATAAGCTGTTTTAAAAAAATAAAAACTAAATTTTCTCAGGTTGCAAATACACAAGACTACAAGATGGAATAAATGTGTTTACACTGTGGCACTGACACGTCTCCCACAACTGCATGTAAAGGACTTCATGTTTATCAAACTGAGCATGGGTTGGAAAGAATGAAGTGGATGGTGCGCTGCTTGATTGTTGAATCAATCACTCCATCTAGTGCCAGTCATATTCACCAAAAACAAAAAAAAGCCAACTTGCTGGACAGTATCTCTTTCATCAAAATATGAGTCTATTTTGACCTTGGCCTTATACCCAATAATCAAGTCAAGGATCATTAAGGATAAGTGAAAAGGACGAGACGTGAAAGAAAACAAGCACACACACATCGCAGCTGTTAAAGAGAGCGCTTTGCCACTGCACTTCATCTGCGTCCCTCTAATTACACCACTAGGAATAGATCCACAGATCCACCGAAGCGCCAGCCGCCACACCAATAACTGGCGGCGAACGGTCCACCCTCTGTAGAGCCTCCAACACACACAAGCCACTGGGGTTTCTTACATAACTCTTCCCAGCCAAAGCGTCTTGGTTTTCCAGGCTCTACTGGAGTCATATCATTGTTTCTTTCTTGTTTCTGCCATGTTGAGGTTGAACACTGTGAAGCGAACCTCAGTAAGGCAGGAAAGGTAGTTCAGTAAAAGCCACTTCCACTAACTTGGAACGAGTTCACTTAGAGGCAAACCAATGAACCAATCACTCAGGATTTGGACTTTGATCAAAACAAGAGGCCTTTAATTATAGAACACTGAAAAAGAGGCAGCTTAGAAATGAAAATGAATAAAAGAAAAACAATGATGAAAGCAGTCCTGCAGGAGAAGTTTCTATGCCTGTGTTCAGATTTACCCTAATCTCATCACATGCCCTGCCTGTAGTTTTTCTTTTCAAAAGGATGGAAATCTGTGTTTTCTCGCTACATTTCGTGGACTCTTTGAGGTTCTATTTTAAAAATGTATTAGCTCTTTAGATTGGGCTCACTTAAGAGTTAGAAAGATTCAAAATGTGTTTGGAATTTGATGATGACAGTGTAAAAGGTCACAGCAGACTGCTGACGCAGCATCACCAGTACACTGAAACCACTGTAAAATCCACATGAACAGCACCGCAATACACTGAATTCAGTGGAAGCCTAGTTTGGATCTTAGAAGTAAAGACAACATTATTTCTTTAAATAATGAACGAAGACACCTCCAGAAATTGGCACAGGATTGTGACATTTCTTACACTGCAACTTAAAAAACAGTCAGCTGCCTAACAAATGTTTTTGTGCAGAAATATTGATTCTAATATCGATGACCATGAAGCATTTAGTGAATGTAAGCTTTCGACAAAAACTGTATCACATATCCACAGTGTTTCAGTCACCATTTCCTTGAGCATCAATTTTAGAATAAAGATGTTGTGGATATAATAAACAAAAACAAGTGATTCCTATTTATCCAAAGGCAGCCAAAGCCCAACATCAGCTTAGAGGATTTTGACCCCTACCCTATTTGGCTGCTTAGAATTGGTTATTCTACTTTACATAATAGTAAGTATCATAATCAGGATTGTTTTTAAATGTTTAAATGTTAACTATTAATTTAAACTTCAAAAACTACTTAGAATAACAGCCACCAACCAAATAAGAAAGGCCAGTAACTGCCACAAAATCTTTACCAGTTACATCCAGTGCTTTCAAATACTCTGCTGCTTACAGAAGTTACTGACATGTAAGGGAATGTGCAGAGCGAAGGACCCAAAAGCAGACTTCAGAGGTAGACTTTATGACAAAAAGGCGAGCCATTTATCGGCTGATAAAAGTCCACATTAAAACAGAAGCAAAAGTCCAAGTTGCAAACTAACGCAATCCAGGCACCACAGAGAAACACACAGGGAAACAGGTAGAACCAAAATAACACAATGGGAGAAAGGATGAGTAAAGACACAGGTAGCACACACTGAGCTCAATCAAGAGAAGAAGAAACAAGGGTGGAACAAACAACAGCTAAAACTAATTAAGGCTAACAAGACAGGTGAAGTAAAACTAGGAACAAGAAGCAGAAGTCAAACAATTACCCAAAAAAAACGAAGAAGTCACAATTAAACACAGAAACACAATGTCCTGATGCATGCTCAATCATCCAGCTAAGGAAATCCCAAAAGGTTGATCCTGTTGACGTCTTCTGCATGACTTCTAAAATCATTAGTCTGGTAAATCCTGGCACTGGTTATCAAATGGTGAGTTAAATATTTCACTTGATCGTGATCACATTACATCAAAGCTGAACGGAGTTGGTCTGTCGGTCTTCAATAAATGATCTGAGAACATAAGCTATTTAGTAGTGTCTGTGGGCAAAGTCAATATTTGTTTATGGGGGGTTTTGTTGTTGTTTTGGTGAGGGTGGGGCAGCAAGATATCAAGAGCAACTACTTATCCTAAGCTTTACTTCTTAGCAACCTTTGTAGCTCCTTAAGATAAGTATCCTAATGGAAAAAATATAAGCACATATTTAGTAGCTTAGCTGCATAGATGGGTAATATATGTGATTTTGTTGACAGGAGGCAGGAGAATGTGGGGTTAAGATAACCATGTCTGGTCTGTCTTTGTCTAACATATGATCTTAAACCTGCTGAGATGGAGCTGCTAAGTTTAGTCATAAGTCTAAGTAAGTCAAGGATTCCTGGAGCTTAGAGGTCACAGGGTTAGAGTCATCTCTCAGCAGCTTCTTTATTAACTTGCACACATACACACACAGCAGGAGTAACAGAAACATACGCACAAAGATCACACACAGAAAGTGATGACGTAGCCTGTTCACACTTACAAAGCATCTAGTGTCCTTTTCTATGTGGAATGAAGTAAAACAATGCTAAAAAAAAAAATGCTTAAACCAATGCATGCGTTTGTTGGTGTTCAACGACTCGTTTGTCACACTTGTTGCTCGTAAATGACAAAGAATAAACACATACTGAACACAAACACAGGTGCAAAAAAAATAAAAGAGAACACATCAAATTCTTATCGCTCTCAGAGTACCATCCAGTCACCATTTGATCTGCACTGAATTCATTTTGCACCATGATGAAGGATTTTCTTTTAGAAAAACAAAAGAAAAAACAAAGAGCAACAGATTACATAAAAACGCAAAGCGAGGCCTAGGAGAATGCACAACATAAATTCCCTGATGAAGATTGCTAAAGCAGTTATTGAAATGCCTCTTCCAGGCAGCCTAAGTATTGTGTTTACTTTGGATCAGACTTCAAAATAAATGTTTAAAGTGATTCGTGTAAAAGTCTTGTTTTGGAAGTATGCAGAGCTTGGGCTTCTTGCATCAGTGTGCCATTCACAACCTGTTTGAAGCACATCTCTACAACAGAGGTGAGGATGGCAAAGCTAGCCTACAAATACATTAGCAAGATTGTTTGACAATTTAAAAGAACTCAGATAATCCTTTAGAAGGAAAAGGGTGCTCACAGCAAACATTGATTTTCTTTTTCTTTTCTCATTTACTGCATTCTCTCTAAGATTAAGTGATAAATAACACATTTACCATATGGGATACAATGTCTGATCTACATGTGCTTCCTTTGTTGAGGCTGGGGAAACACAGGCCAAACACTTGTTTAAGTGGAATACACACACTTGGAATTTGGCTTGGATGGTTACATCCAGCCCAACCAAAGAAACAAGATGAAGCAGCCACATGTGAGCCAAACAAACAATATGTTACTGTACACTCGAATGGAAGTGTAACTGCTGCGCTGTTTTTAGTGTTCCGGTCCAGTGTTCAGTCTTCTTCTTCAACAGTTAAGAGTGTGTGTGTGTGTGTGTGTGTGTGTGTGTGTGTGTGTGTGTGTGTGTGTGTGTGTGTGTGTGTGTGTGTGTGTGGACGGGTATATACATCTTTATCCCTAGTAAGCAGCTAGGGAAAGCATTATGTCAATGAGATGTCCTCACTAAGATATGAAAACAAGTGTGTGTGTGTGTGTGTGTGTGTGTGTGTGTGTGTGTGTGTGTGTGTGTGCGCATTACCACTGGGGTTGAATTGCATGCAGGATATAGGTTTGTCGTGAGCTGGGAAGTGAGCCACCACTCCTTCACCGTCCGAGTCCTCACTCACCAGGACCTGGATTGTATGAACACACACACAAACAAAATCCAAATCATTTTCTAACAATGAGAACATTAAACCCAAAGTGGGACTTTCCCCTGCTCAAGGATTTCTCTCCACATTTTGGTTTGGTGTGATATTGTCACCACACTAAGCACTGTTTTTTGACATCACCCTGCTGTGAAACAGCTGGAAGTTTAACTCCTTTGCGAGTGTGCCATTGCCCTCTTGTGGACGGAAAATAATAAGCATATTACCTGAAATAAAACAAGTAAGCACTTTGTTCAAAAACCCACTTCTTCTGGTCAAAGAAAATATGAATCATCATAATTTGAGCTGCATTTCATTAGTGCTAGTGCTTTAGAAAGAGGCTGTACTGAGACCAGTGTGGACAGGATATGGCCTAACAACAGAGACAAGAATATGGACAAATTTACTTTGGCAATGATGTGGCTTTTCACATGTGGCTTTGACAATACCCCATGACACAGGGTCTTCCCGTAAACAGGCACAAACTGCCATCAAATGCAGAATTGGCTTTCTACTTGTGCAACTTGCCAAAGAAAATGAGATTGTAAGTTATTTTGCACAACTAGAGGCTGCTCCTAAATCTCCATACAAAGTCTGCTGTTGAGACTGGGACAAATCTAACACAGGCTGTGCTGAGACCAGGAGCTGGCAGAGAACGTCTTTAGTCACACAGAGAGATTAGACATAAGCCTAGACATGAGGCCACTTTGTGCAAGAGTATGGGTGTCTGAGAACACACACTCTTGTTTAAAAAGAGTTAAATGTGGCCCCAGTGTTGCACTAAGGATGTCAGGAAAGCTGGCCAAACATTTAAAATATAAGCTAGTCCAAACAAGATAGCCTCTAAAAACTAAAAGGATTTTGTCTCACACTACAAGCACGATCTTAAGGATACAGGGGGAAAAGGGGGAAAAGGCGGGAGAACAGCATGAACACAAAGAGGCTGGTGACATGAAGCAGATCACTTTTATTACAGTGCAAGCAGACAATGTTGTTCTGTGAGGGAATCCTGCTGGAGCCCTTTGAAACAAGAGTGTCCTCCAGAGAACCGAGCCCCTGTTACACAGGGGAGTGTGTGTGCTGAGGAACAGCGATACAATGTAGTTCGGGAATATCTTGGATCCCCACAATGACACAGGAAGTCACCTCAATCATATTCCTGACTTCTCTCATCTCTCCAGAATTTACACCTCCAACCCCCATCTTAATACACCCTCGACTGTCCCCACCCCTACTACTCCCTTCAACCTCCATTTCTCCTCACTCTGAGTGCACCCCTCCCTCCTTGCCTGGCCTCATCAGTGTTTACGGCCAGTGTATGGTTACAGTGTGTCGCCTGGTGACAGAGTGCAGACCCACTTCTGAAGGCTTAGATCCAACTTATAAGACTACGCACTGGTTACAGGGCGGTTACAGTCAGAGTACAGAGAAAAGGAGAAGGCAGAATGTGTGTGGTGACAACATCACTGACAAACTGTACTACGTACGAAAACACACCTCATTAAAAATGTGACAGCTCCTGCAGTGTGATTAATCACAGTTTGGAGAGGCAGAGGAAAATTCAGGGGATAACAGCTTTTAGCTTTTCTTTTGCCATTAAGAGGAAGCCAACTGGTGCAGGTCAAACTGTAAACAAGGTTAGTGCAGTATATTTTTATTCTTGCTATACCCTGGAACACACACCTAAGCTACTTAGACCCATAGTCAGCACAATAATAACCATAATAACTTATGGAATGACAGTATTTTTTTTTTTTGGGACACGTTCTAATTTTTTTTAACTGCTTCCTTTCCTTTTTATCAGACTGTGTTTATTATGATAACTACTGGTGGCCTTTGTTGTTGCTGCCATCAATGGACGTGTTGGTTGGAAGTTGTTTTCAAATTGGAAATTCACACCTGCAAAATATTTAAATGCACCAAACATTTACCAATATGATTTTCTATTTATTTATTATTGTAACTACATCATTGTATGTATATCTTTAAAATGTGAGTAGAGTAGTGCATGGTGTTACATCAACCATAATTTCATGCTTTCAAATATCAGTGACCAGACAAATCCTTCCTGTTTCTTCTTCAGGAGGAAAAAGACACAGTGGTGATGGTGACACAAAAAATAAGCACAAAACTAACACTCCATAATAATATTTAGTAGGTTATTTTTTATTATTTTATTTGCCTTGTCATTCATTATTTTATAACTTTATATTTTTCTAATGTATATTTTAACTGTATTGTATTTATTTTCATTTTCAGATTTTCTTAATTTACTAAGTTTATTTTTCATCATTTCAGCTAAATATCATTCCACTTCTTTAAGCTGTTTTTTTTTTCATATGCTTGTGGCATTTAGCTTAATTTTAATTGCCTTAACAAATGCATCAAGTCAACTATGGGATTAAAACAATATCCCCAAAAATATTAAGTTATTATTTCTCTAAACTGATTCTCTTGAGCAGGCAGAATATGATGGGGACCAATATACATAATAACCCCCCCAAATGTCTTTCCTACAATCTTAAATTCAGCACCTCATTTAGCATGTGGTGCATTGAGTCAGCCTTGAGCTTCATGTGAGGTTGCAGCTGCATGTTTACAAAGCATCTCTGTCACCAGCACTGCCAAAGCAGACAGAACTCTGGCTAAAAGCTCGGTTGTTAAAATATGCAGCATATCTAACTCACACCTTTAGCTTAGTTGTGCAGAGTGAGGTAAATAAGGCTGAGTAAGTCCAAGCCACCAAGTCTGCTTCTTGCCAAGCCACAGAGTCAAAGTTGTATTTACCTGGGACATACATGATGAGGAAGGAAGCAAAAAGCCTAGCAATTTTGTAATTCGCTGTGTGTGTGTATTCGCTGTGTGTGTAAAGTATTTTCTGCATATATATATAGATAGATAGATAGATAGATAGATAGATAGATAGATAGATAGATAGATAGATAGATAGATAGATAGATAGATACACACACACACATATATACATATATATACATACATATATACATATATATACACACATATATACATATATATACATACATATATACATATATATACACACATATATACATATATACACACACACACACACACATACATATATATATACACACACACACACACACATACATATATATATACACACACACACACACACACACACACATATATATATATATATAGCAGTATATAATGTGATTTCAACCACAAATTTCACGTATGATTCAGCACTGCATCAGACTGCATCAGACCTTTTTGACAGCCGCCCTTCCACTGAGACCATTTGTGATGAGGCTTCAGTGAACAGTAGATAGATCAACTGAAGGGCCAGATGCATCTCTCAGGTCCTGTGTCAACTCTTTGCTGGAAATGTGCCCATTTCTTATGAATCTTACATGACTTTGTTAATCTGCGGTACTTTTCATGGCTAAAACTTCTTTTATTGTCATCCACTCGCCCAGCTTCCTCAAATTTACATCTTGCTGGAATATGCTATGTTTTCAGCTAATAGCGCTTTGGAAGACACCTTGGTGGAAAAACACTATTTTATGTCTATTATGTGTTTAGTAACAAAGTGCCTAAAAATGCTATTTAAAATTGTTTATTTGCCAAGTTGTCTGTTATGTGTAGACAACAATGGTCTGTAGTAAGACCTCCAGAAAGTCCTCAAGAGCACTTACAATTACAAGAAAGTTTGGCTCCTTTGAAGCAAAACACAAAGAAATGAGGGGTGATGCAAGACTTTTGCACAGTCCTATATTCTTTGATTCGCTCTCTATACTTAAATCAAAAAGAAATATATATTCCTTTGAATTGGTTTTGTGTCCTCCTAGTCCTCAGTGGACATTTTGTATGCATTGTAGCTACTTTAAATTTATCTCTTAGAAAAGAAGAAACCATTGCTCCAAGCAAACAGCAGTCAGGTATACGCCATGACCGTCAAATCAGCAAAGCAAACACGGTCAGGGTTGTGATGTGACATTGGTGACAGTTGCTCTTATGGCCTGTGTCCCTGACATACAGAGATAACAGCTTGGAATTATGTTTCTTATTAAAGGTCTGCAAGTGATGAACGTTCTGGATGTATGAACTAACAGTATGATTAGTTCAGCTAATATAATTCTGGTGTACAGCCCCTACAGGCAGTTAATTGCAATAATCTATATGGGAAATAAGGCTAGAAATGAGCTCAAAAATAATGTAGCATGGTAGACTTCTACTAAAAGTGTTTTTTTGTTACTTTGATACTTTTACTTTGAACTGGCCTAAGAAATGAAAACCTGACTTCAGTAAGTGGACTACTTTACACATTTATTATGCTTAATTTTGTTTGTTTAAATCTACATTATCGACTTGCCCCTCACTCAGCAGGGGGTGGTTTTCAGTTTTATTATTTATTTGTCATATGCAAGTTAGCACAGGGTCAACATTGCAATGAAATGGTGGTGGTGGGGTCTGGAGAATTAGCTCTTAAGTTGAGCGATACCAGTCAACTCTACCAGTAAGAGTCAATGCAACAACAAACAAGATTGCTTTTAATAAATAAACAATGATTTTTTGAGAGAGAGTAGAGGATATTACATTAATTGATTTCACCTGATTGTGTGAAGCTGGTGCTTTCACACTCCCTGGTGAAATTTCAGATCATTAACAGATACAGAACCCACCATTAAAACACAATACTGTCTCTTAAAATAAAAAGCCCGATTTTAAGACAAAAATGTTTTAAAGCTTCTGCCAAAAGACTTAAATATAGACTAATTTTCTCTCAGTGCGTCTATCTCTTTCTCTTAGCGCGTCGTTACAGGTGTGAGAGAGCCAAAGCTCTGCACATGCTCTGCCTGTGGGAGTGTTTCCCACTAACTGTCTGTATATGTGCAGGAATTGACTCGGAGGCTTGTTTCCTCTCATGTGCATTACGCTCACTCACTCGCTCACTTTTCTGACAGCAGAAAAAAAGGCCTTACTGTGGCACACACTGCTGGAGGTCTCTCTGCGGGGTGTCTGTGAAAAACGCACGACCAGAGACACACAAGTGTGCGGACACGTACACAAAAACACACTCGGATTCTTGCCACCCAGAGCCTCGCGCTGCTTTGATGATGCGAGGGAGGCGTCGCAGCATGGGGGGCACCATTAGAGTCAGGAACAGACGGGCAAAAGGAGACGACTCATTTGTCCTGACTGACAACTTTCTTGCTATCTTTTTTCCTTTTCCCCCGACTAAATTCCTCCTATCTCTTATTTATGAGTTCTTGTGTGTGCATTATTAACTGTGAAGATATGTATGTGCATGTCATGTATCTATTTATGCGTTCATGTATAGGCATGTGTGCGCGTGCTCTGTGCTTATCCAATTATTTTCAAATCTCATCTAAGGGAAACGTCTGTTGCTCGCCATCTGCAAAGGATGAGGGTGGCAGACATTAAGAGAGAAGATCAGTGATGGAATTCTCACGCACGCACGCACGCACGCACGCACGCACGCACGCACGCACGCACACACACACACACACACACACACACTGCATGTGCCTACATAAATGGACAGTTCATCTTAACACAAACGCTTAGACTCACTGCAACCACTGCCAATAACAGCATAATCAACACATTAAGAAGAGGAACAACAGGACATGACATTTCCTGTGGAACTTTGGAATACACTCGCTAAAGAGTTTATCAAAATCATACATTTTCTTTGTAAATCCACAGCATTGCATGGAAAAGAAAATGGAGCGAGACAAGCAAAGGACAGTATCCTGCAGGATTGTAGTGATGAATGATTCATAAATGACTCAGTAAGAAAGGAGTTATTAATTATTTTGCTGCCTCTGGTATACGATGAACATCTGCACACTGAGATCTAAACTTCGGTCCAGAGACAGAGATAGAGGAAAGGGAGGGGCAGGAGAGAGATATAAAATAATGATGGTATTAAAAGATTTTGATGTCTGATGACATCTAATTGTTTCAAATGCTTTTAAAATGAGAAGGAATCAAAAGTTTAAGCTTTAAAATTTTGACAGTAATAGTAAGGAGCGCTGTAATATTGACCAGAATACAAGATTAGACTACTTAGCAGTGGTTGGACTGGGAGAACAGTGGGTTTCCACTAATTAGATGGTGATTCGATCCCTGGCTCCTTCAATCCATCAAATTGTCCTTGGTCAAGACATTGAACACCAAGCAGTGAAGGGTGTGAGTATGTGTGAAATACAGGAAGCACTGTAAATGTAGAATTTGAGTGAATGGATGAATTAAACGGCTTATAGTTCAAAGCACTTTGAGTGGTCAATAAGAGTAGAAAAGAGTTATATAAAAATGCAGCCAATTACTGAAAAACATCAGCACCATCTCCCACTTAAACTACCCCCAGGTCTCTGCCGTGAATAAGAATGTTTTCTCAGTCAAGTTCCCTTGTTAAATGAAGTCAAGAAAAAAATACTGCTAAAGGGGAAAGACCTGCACTCACCATAGTTAAGGTGAGCCACTGAGATGAGAAGGAGCCTCCTCCTATGGGGAGACTACATGATTACTGCCTAGAAACCCTGCAGGCTAGATTAGAAAGGTCTGTATCTACGCCTACCTAATGATGTCCAGACTTCCAACATTAAGACACACTTTTGTGCACAACCATATACCACATTGCTCGAGAAGACAGACCAATAGAATTGCATCATATTTTCAAATGTCAGTCATGCTAATCAACTCAAATGGAGTCCAAGAACAAAAACATGGAGCTGGAAATTAGCATAACAGGTCTACTTAATAAATCAGGTCAAGAAGAAAAAGTGGCTGACATTGCTGCTCAGCCGTGTGTGCATGTGTGCGTTGTCGGGTAAATATTGTCAGAATGGATTAGATGGCCAGTGCTGCAACCAGATGGGCGATAAGACCGTTTCTGTGGACACCTCCACAGACAGTCTGTCAACACACATACACACATGGCCTCTATTACCGACACACACATACAAGCTTACTTCAGACATCTTCTGACACACAGAGATATTCAAAGATGCTTAAATCTGCAAGTACACGCACTAAATCTAATCTACGTCAGAATAAATATGCTACAGGAAAGTTTCACAGCTGTAGCTAACTGCAGGGACACTACAGATATGTTAGCCAAGCTTTGTAGTTAAATATACAGTTTAACTCAGCATATTTTTAACCATTTTTTCATAGAGCATGCTGTCTCTATTAATAATAACTATAGGCTGAACAGGGGCTGAGTAGTACTGAAAGATAAGTAGCTTCAAGAGTTCACTATGTAATAATATGCAAATTAGCCATGTGCCAATGTTACTGATGCTAGTTGGCCATGTGGAGTTGTTGATGTGTGATTGAAACAAGCTAGACTCGTAAGATTGCAGGTGGTAATATTCAGGGGAAGAGTGAAATATGCAAACATATGTGAGTTTATTTTCATTTTTCTCTCTCGTTTTTTTTCAACAAAACAAGCTCTGGACTAATACAGTCGCCCAAAATTGAGGAATGAACGTATATGGGAAAAATTGTTCCAACCTTAACGGCTATGTATGTAATAACACATCCAGTCGAATTAAGCCTCAGGAAAAGTGATGAAAGCAAACCACTGCAGAGATTACTGAGCCATGGATGAAATCTACCAGATCCTTACCACTTGGACTAAAAAGAAAAGCAGGAACCTTCACTCTTGCTGGATAAGGAAGGAAGGAAGGAAGAAAGGAAGACAGGAAGACAGGAAGGAAGGAAGGAAGAAAGAAAGGAAGGAAGAGAGAAAGAGAAAAAGAAAGAAAGAAAGAAAGAAAAGCCAAGAAAGAATAAAGCAGGAATGCAAGAAAGAGAAATGAAATAAAGAAAAAGCAAAAACAGGGAGAGGAAAATGAGTTGTTCATACCTGACTGCTTCTGTAATATAAAATCCAATTTGGAGAGGCATAGACGTGAGGTGGGGGGATGGGGGGTGAGATAAGGTGGGGTCTTTTTTCCCCTGCTGTACCCTTGTCCCATCTCATACAGTGCACGGCTATGTACACACACCCCCGCGCACACACTCACACACAATGCACCCATACCATCACACACGTAGTCCGTCATCAGCTCACCAAACACTAAATAATGAACAATACGGAGGCTGTCCCAGCATGATAAGTGACTGCCCTATCCTTCCCATTAGTGCCACCCGCCAGAATTAATGATAATTATGTCACGTCCCTTCCCGTACTTTTATTGAATTCTTATCTATGAATAGACGAAGGAAGCTAGCGTCAGAGTGAGAGGGAAGGGGAGATACTGCACTGACAAAGTCGAGCCTAAATAAGAATATTTCTCATTTAATTATTTTATTTCTAAAAGAAAAGTTGCGATATGGAAGGGCAAAATAAGTGCAAGTTCAATGAGCAATCAGAGGGCTGAAGCCAGGGAGTTGTGACAATGGCTGATAAAGGTTGAAGCCCTCTCTATGCCTACCAGAAAGGTGAATAATTTACCTCAGCTCTGTCAGAAGCCCCAAGATACCACAGTGAACACAGCTTAGTTTCTCAGAAGTACTGCAACACAATAACTGGAAGGCTGTAAAAGGTGACAAAAGATCTAGACACTTTTAATCTTAAAATGTGGTAATTATGTTGTTTAATCTCAGTCAGCAGAACAGATAAATAAATCCTTAGTAACAAAAAAAAAATCTATAAAATGGATATCAAATATGCAGTTTTCTTATGTTTTTTCTGTAAATTAGACAGTTTTTATACAGAGTGAATATCTGAAAGAATTTTTCATCCGCTCAAGACTGATAATAATATTACACCAATCAAACTCAACAAATGCAGCTTGATGACATCTTTAATAATGTTACTACTGCTTGAGGCTGACAATGTAAAGTCTGGAGTCTGTTTATGACTTAGGGAAAAGCTTTTATGCACATTTATTGTATAATCACTTCATAAGAAACACCAGATCAATACTGTTCAGGGCCCCTGTTTGTTGTCAAAACAGCCTGGCATCTTTTTCAGTGTGGATTCCACTGAATGCTGAAAACATTCCTTTGAGATACTAATCCATGCTGACATTTTTGCACTACAAGATTTCTGCTGCACATCAATACATCAATAGGGAAGGGGATTTTGCTGGATTCTGTGGTGTAATGGGGAGGCCACTGAAGTCCACTGCACTCACTGTAATGTTCCTAAATCCAGTTAGACATGACAGACATTATCAATTTGCAAATAATTATTAAAAGATAGTAAACTGCAGCCGTCGAGACCCTGAAGCGCCACGGGAAAATATCCACTTATTCTTATACTGACGCACGCAGCATGGCCTATTGACACATGGCAAGCAGGGTCCACGGATTCAAGCTGTTGATGCCAAACTGTGACTCTACTGGACTATTTGCATCCCTCAGCACAAATCAAGATACAGACCAAGCTATGCTTTAGAGTGCGGCCTGAGCAGACTTGCTCTTGAGTGACAGAACTGGAACCCATTGTATCCACTTTAAAGTAGGATCTGCTAGCCTACCCTTTCTGTCATGTCAGACCCATCTGTATATTTGCCTCTGACCTCTCTCACCAACAATGCATTTCTATTTGCTGATTTCTGTCTGATTTTTTGCACCAAGCAGCCCATTTGTCAACAGCACCAATGCCACCAAAGTCACATCAAGGTCATTGTTAGTTCTTTTCCAATGTTTAAAGTGTATATTAACTAAAACTCCTGACTGGAATTTGCAGGTTTTCTATGATTTAGACTACTGTCCCACTACTGCCTAAGTGGGTAATTGCATGAACAAGCAGGTGTTCAGGTGTTTCTAAAGTGGGAGTACTAATGGGAGTACTAACTCGCTGACTGCCATTAAATGTTGCTAACAAAAAAAAGATTTGGACTTGAAGAGGAATATTATAAGATACTGGAATTTAATCTTGGCGATTAAACACTGACATGTGACAACAGGGATTGGAAAACAACACAACTAATGATAAGTGATTAACAAGATCTACACAAAGTCTCTGCTGCATGGAAACACACGCAGACTCTTCAGTTTTTTTATCAGTGATTAATGATACAAAAGTGATGACTGAGCAGGGAATGTAGGAAATGCTTTCATGAGTCCTGATTAGGGCAGGCGTTTATGCGCCCACACTTGCAGAAGCACAACCAAAGATAATGAGTGTGTGTGTGTAAAGTGCTCTTTGACAACTCCAGTAGAGAAGGTAATGAGTGTGTGATAATACACTCAAACAAGAATTTAATGAGGCACAGGTACGAAGTGTTGCTACAGAAGCGCAGAACGTGAAGATGAGGAAAATGTGTCTATCTCTGATTGTGATCCGACTGTACATAAACCATCCAGACAATGCTTTCAATCTCTATGCATTCTGATCAATAAATACCTAATAACCCAAGGCACTGGCAGCAGCATCTTTAAGAATACAAACCAGTGTTTTAATATAGCACCGTACTGCAATATATCAAACAGCAGAGGGTGTATTGTTTCACAGATGCATGTTTACAGTGCTTATATAGTTATTGCTATGCTATACTTTTAAATTTCTGTAAACTCCTGTATGCCACAAAGATAAATACAGAGACCCTCCATGCCCTTTCATATAATATGGCTTCTTTAATATTTTTTTATAAGGTCAACATTGACCTTGGGTGGTAACAATGAAGATCAAGGTAAAATGTTCAGGCAACCTTGGTACTCATATCTTCCAAGGCCCAGTATACTGTTGTGAAGTAAATATTGTGCAGCACATCCACTTCATATATGTTTGCCCCACCCTACAAGCCCAGATTCACTCCCTGTGGTATGTTTGGTTCAGTTCAAATTTACCTATTTTATTTTATATGAATTTTTTTGACATATAATTACAGTTTAAGTAAATCCAATTAATAACTTTTTGTAAAGTTCAACAAATCCACTCATTTCTGATATAATTATGTTAAATTGACATTATCTCAGTACTGACCAAAACTAATTTGGAATCTGATATTTGCCATAAATTGAGCAGCCCTTGGGGCTCTTGTAATGTCCTTGCATCCAAGGGAGAAGGGTTCGGCATAAACGATCCAAACTGTGGTTGCCTGCCATTATGTGCCGGCACACAGTGCATTGAAAAGACAAAACTACAATCTCTGCGCACCTCCTGCCTCACTAGCCAGATCTGGCACCTTGTGACTTTCACAAAATGAAAATCAAGTTAGAGGGAGGCGCATCGGAGAACATCCAGTAGACACTGGATCCACACAGACACGGGCCAAACAGCTGCAGGTGAGATTAGGCTAATTCAAATCTGGTCCAATTTCCAGAACTTTTTAAATTACACCTCATATATTCAGGCTTTTCCACAACAGCGCTATAGTTATAGTTTGGAGCAATGACTGCCTTTTTATCAGTTTCAAGTAAAAAAAATTAAAACAAAAAACAAACTGTAGAAAGGAAACTGAGAGAAAAGATCATCTTACTTTTGGTCAAATGCAAACCATTCCACAAGCAAAACTCATGTATTAAAGAAAACACTGAGTTTTGCGGAAAGAGCAGCAAACAGCAACAGATGTCTGCGTTGGCGTCAGCGTACTGGATGTAGGTGGAAATTTCACTGCATATGTCTCTGATGTGTCGAAAATATCATTGTGCTAGCTTCGTTTTATTTCATCAACAAAATAGCACCTTCAGAGATATCGACTGTAATTATGATGTGCAGGTTTGTAAGAAATACAGTTATTCAAGGAAGTTCACAATTAAGTCTGTCATTTACTTCATATTTACACAACTTACTGGATGCGTGAGGCAGCGTGGCGAAGAACGTCTTGAGGCGACAGGCAAGCCATTCCATGCTCTCGTGAAGGTTGGCCAGTGCCTTGAGGTCACTGACATCACGCAGGATCTCATTCTGTGGGATTAACTTGTCTCCAAGGTTCCCAGTCAGCACCTCTGACTCCTTAGCAAAAGCAGCCCTGAATGATGGACGGGGTGAGGGATGTAAGAGCGTGTATGGTTAGAATGACAGGCATATTATATTGTTGGCAAAAGAAAAACAATTTGTCCATCAATCAAGTGGCAAATACCCATTTAAAATAACAAAAAAAATAGCTGGTATTTAAAAAAAAAAAAAAAAAAAATGG